>PVJA010011725.1:0-53958 GCA_004027025.1 Myocastor coypus | reverse complement strand
AAGTGGCATCCTTGTCTTGTACCAGATTTGAGAGGAAAAAACTTCAGTTTTTCCCCATTTAGAATTGTGCTAGCTATTGGATTGTTGTAGATGGCTTTTATCAGGTTGAGGTAGAGGCCCTCTATTCCAATTTTCTGTAGGACTTTGAACATGAATGAGTGTTGCACTTTGTCAAAGGCCTTTTCGGCATCAATTGAGATGATCATGTGATTTTTTGGTCTTGGTTCTGTTGATATAGTGTATTGCATTTATAGATTTGCGTATATTGAACCATCCTTGCATCCCTGGGATGAATTCTACCTGGCCGTGATGGATAATCTTCTTGATGATTTGTTGTATTCTAATGGCTAGGATTTTATTGAGAATTTTTGCGTCAATGTTCAGGAGAGAAATTGGTTTGTGGTTTTCTTTTTTAGTTACATCTCTTTCTGGTTTTGGTATCAGTGTGATACTTGCCTCTAGGAATGATTTTGGAAGGGTTGCTTCTTTTTCAATTTCGTTCAAGAGTTTGAGGAGTATTGCAGTTATGTCTTCTCGAAATTTCTTGTAATTCCATTCTTTTTAAATGTGATATTTTACCTAGTATCATTCAAACTTTGTCCTTTTCTGCATGCTTTATTGCAAAGCAGGGTTGGAGAGAAAAAAGTAAAAAAAAAAAAAAAAAGCTTTATTTTTCAATACAAAATCTATAAAATACATCTGCATAGTTATTTTTTTTTATTGAATTGTTTATTTGTTGTATATCACTTGCAATCAATTCTTGGAGGTGGATTGTAAAAGCACAGAACAGTCATTGCTTCCAATGCCCAAGTTAAGATCTATGTATATTTATAGTGTGATCTCTTAGGTACCCTAAAAGTGATCAAACTAGGGTGGTCTCTCCAGTCTCCCTGAAGACTACACTTTTGTTCCCACTTTAGAGTCATCTCACCACTTGTTACTTGCAGCAAAATAGCAGGAAAATGCAGAAGTCATAAGTATTGGTAATACTCACATTTCTTGGGTTTGAAAAATGAACCTGACTTTGACTTTCTTACATATCAAGACAAAGATAGATTATAAATACAGAATTATGATTCACATTATCCATCACAAAATTCACTTGCATTTCTTAGGAAAAATTCAGTTTCATTGAAATTAATTTCCAGGGTTATAACAAGATGGGAAGTACTCTTTAAAGATTATAGGTTATTATATGATAAACAATATTCTCAATCATTTCATTACCTCTAACAGAAACTTATCCATAGGACTATGTCTTGAGGAATCTCTCAGTGTAGTCATTTGTTATCTCCCATATTGATAAAAGCAACCTTTATATAAGACAGCATAAATGTTTTCTTCTTTGACCTGGCTTGATTAAGATAAATTTCAGGGGGCCTGGTAGGATGGCTCAGTGGTCTAAAGCGCCTGCTTATGAAAGATTGGGCGGCTTCAGGGACCGCAGTTCAATCCCCGGCATCACATGCTGCGCCAGCCCTGCCCTCAGGGTGGGCTGAATCAGCCATAAAAATAAATGAATAAATAAATAAATAAACAAAAAAAGATAAATTTCAGAATATTTTAAAGAGTAGAATACCTATATCTATCTATCTATCTATCTATCTATCTATCTATCTATCTATCACACGTTTTTTTATGAATTTTTTTCTGCCCAAATAACCTTTTTTTTTCCCAGTACTAGAGATCAAACTCAGGATCTTGTGCTTGCCAGTCAAGTGCTTATGCAACTGAGCTATTACCTGACCCCCAACTGCACTCTTTCAAAATAAATAATGACAAAGAACGTCTAATAACTAACTGACTTGAAGTGAATATGGATGTTGAGTTTTTAAAATGACCAGTGATCTGCATTATCTTTTACAGAAGAAAGTTTCTAAGAATCAAATCCTCCCTTAACAGAAATAATAGTAGTCTCAAATACATATTGCAAACATCAAGTAACATGATATTATTATATTAATAGTGATAATAATACAGTGATTGACATTGTATTATGTATTTATATTTTTTTGTGTATCTAGTACAGGGTTACAGGGTCTGACTTCACAGATTGGAGTAGTAGGGATTCTCCTGTTTTCAGGTTCCCAATCACTGGGATTACAAATACATGCAAGCATACTCAGTCTTAATTGCCAGCTCAGTGCACCCCAGGGGTGGGACAGGCACAGTATGATGGGAATTGAATCCCAGTCCCTGTGTCTGCCTAAGCAGGTATTTTAATCCATTAAGCTGTCTTGCTGGCCAGATTAACAGATATTGAGCTATTTCTTAATGAGAAATACTGCTAATTTCTTTATTAACATTATACCATTTAATTTTTACAATAAAATCTTTAAATTCACCCAGATTTATTGTTTAATGCTAATAGGTGATATGATATTCATTATAAAGCTATATGCTAGTTATTTCAAATATAGTATTAAATCTTACTTAATTATCATAAAATCTATTTCTATATTTGCGTTCTGACAAATCCTTTGATGTTAGTAATTAACTCAAGAATTGATTGGTGAGTAAGCCAGTTTTCCATTGCTCAGACACAGCACCTAGCATTCACAACTTAAATGAGAAGAGGGTAAATGTGTCTTTGGTATTAGAGGAGCTAAATACAATCATAATTCTTCCTAACTTGACAGAATAGTCTTGTGTATAACTGATAGCTCAGCATTTTTTGAAAAGCCGAAGTCTAATTTCTTCTGGAATTTAAGGTAGAATCTTAGTTCTGAACCTTTGTAAAACTCAAAAACAAGTTGCATTATCCAAAGGTAAAATGGCACAAGGTAAGCATTTACCATGAAAAAGGGGTAGCAGATTGGAAAATATGAAACAGTCCTAAGTAGGACCAAAACACACTATAGTAAAAACTAATTACTATAGTTCCATATCTGACATTTAGTATGCACAGTAGTAAAATAAGTGTTCAGTGGAGTTTACCAACCACAACCACACTACTGTGGCCCTGCCAGTTGCAGTTCATATAGCCTCTGTCATGGGCAAGTTTATTCACAGCCTGCCCCTTTCCTTTGCAGGTGTCTTATGTTCCTGGCTTCACTGAATTCCAGTGTTCTTCAAAGAATCTTTCACTCATTTCCAGAGATTTACACATTGTTCTCTCATTAATTCACACACTTCCTGGGCTACCAAATCTTCCTTTGAAATTGAGGTGGAAGTGTCCCTCACCTGATGCGTTTTTCCATTTGTATCCTCATAAAAATATTGTCCTTAGTATGAGACCAAGATCTACTGTCACAAGGAAGAGGAGGCAGGCCTCCAGGACTATGGCCACAGGAGTCCCTGGATAACTTAAAAGCTGGTTTATTCTTGAGTAGCATACCAGGGATTATCTTATCAAATGAAACATAATTTTTTTCACTTGAGCCTTCAATGAGTGAAGTGTTTTGATTTCCAAAAGGCAACTTCCTTCTCCTTTCCTCCTTTTCCTTGTTACTTTCTTTTCTTCAGTGAAAACAACCCCAAAATTTTATAACAAAATAATGGCTAATACATTGTTTTTAAATATCTTCAAAGTAGTTATTCAGAGTACAAAGCATAAAACAAATCAGTTCTTACAAAACAAGAACAAACATAACACAAAACTTTCTTTTCAACATGCTGAAAAGATCAAATTAAAACTACATTGAGATACCATCATACCTAAAGAAGAATGGCTTTATCAAAAAATCTAATAAGAAATGCTACTGAGGATGTGGAAGAAAAAAAGAATTCATTTGTTTTATTGGCAGAAATATAAACTACAATTATGACAGGATGGAAACTTTCTTCTTATATAAAGTACTTGGTTTCATTTTAATCGGTGATAATTTCTTCAGCAACCATATTTCTTTTCAGCAACTTCACATGTTATTTTGAAACAAAATTTAAGCTCTTATAACTTTTTCTGCTCTGCTTTTTGCCCCTGATTTTGCCCCATATCATCATGAATGTTGGGCTGCTTTGAAATTTCTCCCAAAGATTAGATTGTTCACTACCTTTAATCTCAGTCTTCCATAAAATCTCAGCACATGGGCAAAAGTAGAACACAGTTTTCTTCCAGAAATCAATACACATGGCCTCTCATCCCACTATCAATGGACTCTTTGTTTCCAAATGAAACCTCCTGAGCCTGTTCTATACTGTCTTCATTCTGATATTCTGAGTTCTGCAGAATCATTCATCAGGCTCTGCTTACAACATTAGGATTTTCTACTCACATTTCTGAATATTTCGACCCCCTCCTGTCTGATAGTTTCAATCAGATGGAAATCATATATTGTCAGTTACAGTCATAATGGTGACCCCACTTCTGGTAATAAGCTCTCAATATTAGTCAGCTTGTTGCTGAGGTACAATACCCTAAATACATAACTCAGAGTTAAAGATGTTTAATTTGACTCATAGTCTCATTAGGTTTAATTCACTGTTGACTTTGTCGGAGACAGAGAACTCTTGGTAGAAGGAGATGGCAGAGCAAAGATGCTCGTTTCATGTAGCGAAGTGAAGTAGGGGAACAGTGCCAGAAAGGAAAGGAAAAGGAACCATACATAGGACTCAAGGTCAGGACCCTGTGACTCTGACACTTTCAGAAGTACCCTCCACCAATCCAATAAATGGACAAAATCAACTTTAATTGTCATATAGTGTGGGCAGGATATGGTGAACTACTACAGAAGAGAGAGAATTAATAAGAATTTAAGTTCTTGCCGGGCGTGGTGGCGCACGCCTGTAATCCCAGCACTTGGGAGGCTGAGGCAGGAGGATTGGTGAGAGTTCGAGACCAGCCTGGGCTACAAAAGTGAGCTCAAGGCCAACCTGAACTGCATAGTGAGACCCTGTCTCAAAAAGACAAAAAAAAAAAAAAAAAAAAAAGAATTTAAGTTCTTTCTAATGAGAAAGAACTTGACACTAGGGATCTTCCAAAGTAGTGCGGTAGCGTTGACTTGGATTAGAATGAGTCAAGGTAGAAATGAAAATAAGTTAAACATTTAAGATTTGGATTAAACTAAAGTTCTGGATTCCAGCTATTGAAGCAACTATGGCTACTTGAGGCCATTTAAAAATTCAGAGGTGTGAGTGGAATAGGAGAATTAACTCTGCCTTTGAAAATGTCAAGTACATATTCTACTCTTCTTAGGAAGTGTAGATTTTGGGTTATACAAGGCTGGAGTCTAGAGGAGAAGTTTAGACTATAGACATACATTTGACTATATATATATATATATATATATATATATATATATATATATATACATATATATATTCTGACTAGTTCACGTCAGAAAAAAAATTAGAAGCGTAGTTATCAGAACATTCTTGTAGAATTATTGGGCAGTATTAAACAACTGAAGAATGAAGTCATGAAGAATTTAAAGTGCTTCATTCTACTTAGGTGGCTGGTTTCTTCCAATTATTTGGGGACTGGATTAGATATGGAGATTCAAATGTTAAGTTTAGATACAAAGGAAGAGTATAAATGATGATGGCAAGAATTAAAGATGTTTATGGAAAAAAATAATGTTAGACATGAAAAGGAAAAAAAAGAAAACAGGATAAGGATCACAGCTGCCAAGTGGTGGGATCAAGGGATTGGATGCATAATCATTAATGCACTGAATACTTTTGATGATTAGTTTGAAATTTGTAGTTGGAAAACATTGCGTAAATTTGAGAGTGTATATTTGGTTGTGTATACATATGTGCGTGCTCACATGTGTGGTTGTGTGTGTATGTGTGTGTGTGAGTATACAAGCATGCAGGAAGGAAAGAGATAGGGAGAATGAGAGCATGGAATGAATTAAAAACTATTGGAGACCTTTCTCATTTGGTCATGAAGTATTTACAGTTTACCAGGAACCATGAGGTGTTCTTTTGCTAAGGATGTACAATTAGGTAAAAAGCCTTGATGAAGGGTGGCTCATCTATGTAAATGTGGAATTTATAGAGGAAGAAGAAAAAGAGTTGGCGAGAAGAGATGGGAACTGTAAGGCAATATTTAAAGCTCTTGATAGATAAATCAAGATTAGTGGATTTTTTACTTTTCCATCCCTTTCTCAAGCTCCACCACATCACATGACTAGCAACTTGACACAATAATGTAATCATTATGTACTAAAAACACATAGTCACAAAAAATTGCAAACTTAAAAAAAGATTAATGAATAAAATAGTTCACCAAAGTATATGCCCTAGTTTTGTTGGTGCTTGCTTCTTTTAAAAATAATCTTTTCAGAAACCAAGCTGTCATAAGCCAAAATCTTACTGAACTTAACTATATAGAGCTCATCCTCATGAGTAATTCCTTTCTGATCATTAACTAACTTTTTCAAATTTTAAGTTCTACTTTTTGTTCCTGCTTCTTGTAAGTACCAGTACTCATATTACAGCCAATCTCAACCTTGGGCTACCTTAAAATTGATTTTTCCAGATAAATTAATCTGCCACTTTTAATCTTGGTCTTTCGCAAAAATCTTAGGACATAAGCAAAATGTAGACAACTATCCTGGCAGAACATATAATACATGTTTTCTTGTCCAGCTAGCAATGCCGTCCTGGTTCCCAACTGAGGCCTTGTCAGCCTAGTGTGTGCCATCTGCATTTCTATCAGCATTCTGGACTTTCATGTTCTGACAGTAATCTAGTGAGCAGGACTCATCTAATTCCAGGGATTCTTTAGTCAGCATTTTGAAACCTTCCCAAATTTCCCCATGAATCAAATACTAAGGCTTCTGAACAACATGATCAAGAAGTCACAGGAATATTTGTAATTCTCTGGTACCAAAATATTTCTCTTTCCTTATTACTGGGATTAAATGCCAGTGTACACAACTTGAAAGAGGAGAAGTTTATTTTCAGTCCATGGTTCACTGCCTCCACAATGAGAATGGTATTGTTGAAGGCTCTGTCAGAGTTAAACTGCTAATGTGATGGTGATCAGAAAGTAGAGACCTGAAAGAAGAGCCAGGGAGAGAGACATATTCTTCTAGGCTTTGCCCCCAGTGACCTGACTAAGTCTCACCTTATAACAGTATGTCAACTATATAACCTGTGGCAGACCAATTTACCAACGTCTGTAGCTCATTTAGGATTCATTTACCTTCCACAATTCACCACCTCTGATTTCAAGAGCTTTTGAGAAACATTCCAGATCTAGATCATACCAGAAGTCTCAGATCTAAAAGTATCACAGCACATCAGTTTCAGTTGTGCTTTTTTAAGGATTCCCTCGTCTACACACAGATATCCAGCTATAGTCTCTTCCTAAGAACTCCAATAACTATCTCATGCAGCAAAGATTATGAAGGCATTGATCACTTTAGCCCAACTTGGGATAATCCTGAAAGACAATTCTAGTTCTTGTGCTCCCCAACAATTCTTATTTCTGATTCCCGAATTCATAGGCATTGATCCCAAGATTATGCCTTAAACATCCTAATTTCCTACTTCACTTTAGTTTCTGATTCATAGAAAACCTGAGTGGAAACAAGCTCCCCTCAAATTGCAGTGTTCCTAGCACTTTAGTACTGACCTTGCCTGGGAAGTCCCTGGAATTTTTCTGCTCACATCAGACAGACAGAGAGAGAGACGGGGGGGGGGGGCAGAGACAGACAGAGACAGAGGCAAAGAGAGAGAGACAGAGAAACACAAATAGAAACAGAGAGACAGAGACAGAGACAGACAGAGAGAGAGCTTCACTGCGGTGTAATCAAAGAAGCCAGAGGCATAAGGCTTTCTTCTGACTTTCTGCTCCTAGTTATGTTTTAGTGAATTCAACTGTCAGATGGTCTTTATTCTCTAAATGCCTCTGTTCTTCTTTCATTTGCCCTACTTCAGCAGGTCCTAGATCCCAGGAACCCTAATTTAAATTAGACCTACTTTTTGCCTGAAGCTGTCACAATTTGTAGGGAGAGGCAGACATTACACAGATTAATTATATTATGGAGTGATAAGTAAAATGAAAGCAGTTACTGTCCCCAAGGAACTTGGATTATGTTGCCTTGGCAGAATCATTTCATTAATTGAATGAACCCACATAGCACAATGCCTGCCATAAAGGAGACCATTGTTGAATTGAATTGTCTTGTTTTGTAAGTTTAAGTGAATGGAGCTTTGAGATACAGTGACTTTTATAAGGTGCCATTAGAAATTAATGCCTGAACTGTATTGGAGAACCTAAATCTTCAGATTTCCACTCCATGATTTTTTACATTATGTTCTTAGCTTTAGGAGGGTATAATGTGTGTGTGTGTGTGTGTGTGTGTGTGTGTGTGTGTGTGTGTCCCATATTCCAAGACCTATACTTTTTGGAAACTGACAGCCACGGTTACATACTTTGTGCGTGCTGTACTTTGTAAATTCCCCTATATTTTTCTCAAATGAGCCCAGGCAGTTGGCAGGATTTCTGTTCCATTCTTCCTTCATGCCTTGTGGGACATGGAGAAACATCAGATCACAGCAGTGAGATTGGCATAGAAAGAATCCACTGGGTCTTTTGTAAGGAAGAATACATGGCTCTCAGCCACACTGCTTTCCCACTTGTCTTCCTGTGAGAGGCTCTGGCAAGAACTTGGCCTTGAGTCTTCACATTGGAAATTCTATTTCATAATTAAAATCAGTAGCAAAACAGACACAAGCAGTAAGGCCAGAGTAAACAGAAGAAAAATTGGCTAACATTTGTCACCTACCAAAACAAATTTTTGAGTGTTTCTTTCATCTGCAAATGCCTGAAGTGTCCATGGGAGAGAGGCAGTGTGTTCAATACGCTCTCCTCACTTGAGAAGGATTTATTGAATAAGAAATTGCACTGCTGATTCTCATCAATTCTTGGGTTCTCCAGTCCAGTACTGTTCCTTTAAGTTATCTTCTTATTCTCATACCATTAAGTTAGTGAGGAATTGCAGTGAACTTCTCACAGTAAAGATACGTTTGCAACCTGAGTTTTGAGATCTTTACCTTGGCCTATTCAATATTTTCATTCCTTAAACAACTCTTGGAAGTTCTACTTCCTGACCTATTGCTGTGTCTACACCACACTTTCGCCATCTAGGTATAATATTTACTGTATCTACTGGCATTTCCTCTCTGCAGATTAGATCTATTCTCGTGACTGTTACAACTGTGGCCTAAGTTACAGACTCTGGGACTTTCCTCGGAAGTGTCTTGTTCGTTTCTTATGAAGTTTGACCAGAAAACATGAGTTTAGACATTTCTAAGTCCATCTCTTCCACTTAATATGAATTCTAGGATAAATTATTTCTCACTGCTTCAAATATAACACTTGTAATATTTTATATAAGGTCAGGCACTAATTAAAGTTGAGAGTATTCTCAGCTAAGTTTTTAGATTACAGTTAGTCTTATAGCCTTCATTTCACATGAGAGAAGTAACCTATCAGATTAGCAAGTCAGAGTCCAAGCCTTAATCCAAACCCATGCTTCCAAGTGCCAGCTCCATTAGCCTCACAGCTCTATCACAATATATGACCTAACAAAATGTCCAATGAGGCACATTACGTCTATGGAATGAAAATGCATCTAAGAAACAAGAATGACGTTGCTAGTAAGCCTAAAACAGTGTTTCTATCTTATTCATACCGGCTTGTGATATGTAATTAATACATTCATTGTGGAACGTTTGCACAGAAACATGTCATATCTTCACCTTTTTTCTTCTCCATTCCCTCTCCTCCTTCTCCCTCTATCTCTAAATCCCCTGATATTGCTAATTTTTTTCACCTTCTGCCTAGCTCAAGACACCTATACTTCAAAAAAAAATGCATTTAGTACAGGGTCTACAGGGTCTCACTATACAGATTGGACTTGTAACGATCCTCCTATTTCCAGCTTCCCCAAGCACTAGGATTACAGGTGCACGTTACAACACCCAGTCTCAATCGCCCTCATCAGGGGCAGGGCCAGCAAAGCAAGCCAGAGATCCAACCCTGGTCACTGCAATTGCCTAAGCAGATCATTTAGTCCACTGAACTATGTGGCCAACCCAGAATACCCATACTTTTTAAATATAATTACCAATACTTTTATTATAATGTAACTTTTTATGTACCATCATGACATATATCTATTATTTTTATTTTTAAAGAATCAAAAATACAGGGCTTGGGGAAATAGTTCAGGACCTCAATGGAATAAATGCTTGGGACCTTTGGTACCACCAAGAAAAAGAACAAAAAAAGATACACAAAATAGTAAAAACAAAAAAGCATCAGAAATAATACAAAATTTGTCTAAGCAAGGTAATAGCAACTACTGTTGAATTTCTATTACTTTCTTTAGTACCTATTGTCTTCTGCATCAAGTCTTCAAATTCTGGAAACAGGTATTTTGTGCTTTGTA
The DNA here is from genome assembly GCA_004027025.1 of Myocastor coypus. Lineage (NCBI taxonomy): Eukaryota > Metazoa > Chordata > Mammalia > Rodentia > Myocastoridae > Myocastor > Myocastor coypus. Next base: position 43,609 of record PVJA010011725.1, on the reverse strand, counting down.
ATACTACATTCTCAGGGCACAGCAGAGTAAATGGTGTGTATTAGGTTTACAGTGAATGAATTAATTTTATTCTTCTGAAAATAATATAATATCAGCAATGAACACTCTTTAAATTTAAGAACATTTTCAGAAAGCATTGTCTTGTTATTACACTATTATCTTGAATGTCTGGGTCATAAGTCACTTGAAGCAGACTGCATGCTATTATCAGGAAAAGATACTGCAAGAGGACTGACATCTTTCTATTTAAATTCCGTTCAGAGTAACAAGGTATGCTTGCCAAAGAAGACTCTGCCTCTTTGAAGAGCAAAAATATTTACTATACTAGTGATAATATTTTACAATTTAAATGCATCAGGATAATTTAAAAAACAAAACTAGGATTTTATTTGTAAATTCAAACTAATTCTATAGCTGTCACTGAAAGAAAAAATTTCACTGAATAACTTAAAACATTGTTTTTGTTCTTGGCTTTAGCTAAAAATGAACCATTGGTCATGTTTTTCAGTCTTATGAAGATACTCTCTTTTATTTTGTTATTAGCACATGATTGGAGCATGTAATGTTTCCATTCCTTGTGTACAATTGTCACAGGAGTGTAACATATCTGAAGTCCTCTTTTCATCACTTTTCCTTCTCCTCCCATACCATCCCTTTACCCCTTGATCTCCTTGACATTTGAAAAAGATCTCTCTTCTTACTTCCTGTTGCATATTGTTTTGATCTTTATTTATATTTTGACTATGTGTATAAGGGAAACTATGTAATTATATATATTTTTTTTCTTTTTTTTTAGAATTTTATTTTATTTTTTTTCTTGTTTCAGAACTTTTGTTTGTTTGTTTATTTTTATGGCCAGCTCAGCCTGCCCTGAGGGCAGGGCTGGCGCAGCATGTGGTGCCAAGGATGGAACCGCTGTCCTTGTAGGCTTCCAAGTTTTCCTAAGCAGGCGCTTTAGACCACTGAGCCATCCTGCCAGGCCCCAACTACGTAATTTTTATATTTGTGTGTCTGATTTATTTCACTTAACATTATGATCTTCAGGTCATCCATTGTTCTACGAATGATTCAAGCTTATCATTCTTTGTAGCAGGTTTTAGGAGGGAGCAGATGCAACAACTTTCCTACACTTTAGAATGGATATTTGGCATACTTTGTACCATAGGGATATCTGTACTCTCTGACATACACTATTAGAAGATATACTGAAAATGTGATCTCAAGAAATTAGCTTCAGGAAACACTAAGCCAATTAGAGACCTTTATACTTATAATTGCATTACTCTAGAACCAGCCTATTTTTTATTTAGGCTTATAGGATCAGAGGCCTAATTGTCCAGAGTTTGCATTCTAGAGAGCCAGGTGATCTAATAGCTGATCAGTCCACAAAACTAGAATCCTCATGAGAAGAAGCATCAGTGCAAGCCCAAGACTAAAGGCTTGGAATTCCTTGGAGAGCTGCTAATGTAAATTTACATAAAAAAGCTGAGAAATATTGAACCTAATGTCTACAATGAATGGCAGTAGGAAAAGATGTACACACTGAAGGGAAATGGAGCATTTCACTTTTCTTTTTTTATATATATATAGGATCTTTAGGGTCTACAAGGACTATAGGATCTCAATACACAGATCACACGCATAGCGATTCTCCTGATTTCAGCCTCTTAAGCACTGGAATTGCAGTCATGCATCACCATACCCAATCTGAATTACTGTGCCAGCACATCCCGAGGGTAGGACCAAACAGTTACTTTTCTTGATACAGTTTCTTAGTTGCTATATCACAAAACACTACATTTCAATGTATTATTTTCACAATACATATATGCATACATACCTACAGCATATTTCAATCACATCCATTTTACCTTACACCCTACATTCTCCCTCATTCCTTTCCTCTATCTAATAAGTTTCCTTTCTACTTTCATGTCATCATTTTTAGATTCCAGTTATTAGAGAAAATATGTAACACTTTTCTTTCAAAGTCTGACTTACTTCAGTTATATAATATCTTTAGTTATATGAATTGCTCTGGAAATAAGTTCATTCTTTCTTATAACTGAATTGTATTTTATTATGTATGTATGTACTATATTATTCACTCATCTGTTGATGGCTATGTAGTTTGGTTCCATTTCTTGGCTATTGTGTATTATACTACAAGCACTTAATATGAATATGAAAGTATTTCTATTGCATATGACTTTAATTGCTATGGGTATATAGCAAGGAGTGATATAGATAGATCATATGGTAGTTATATTTTAAATTCTTTGAGGAGCTTTTATACTGTTTTTCATATTGACTGTACTAATTTACATTCCTGCAACAGTATAGAAGTGTTCCTTTTTCCTATATCTTCACCAGCACTTACTGAATTTTGCATACATGATATGGCCATTCTGACTGGAATAAGATGAATACAAATCAATATAGATTTTATTTGCATTTCCCTAATGAATAAAGATGTTGAACACTTTTTCATATATTTATTGGCCATATACACTTCTTTTGAGGAGTGTTCAACTGATTTTCCCATTCATTGACTGGGCTATTTGATTTTTGGTGATTTTGTTTTTAAAGAAAAATCTTACATATTCAATTAGCTCTAAGTGGAGCGTAGAAAAATAGACTATATATTCTGCTATAAGAAAGTAGCTGGGAAAGTTTTCTCTCATTCTCTAAGCTATGTCTTCATTCTGTTAGTTACTTCCACTATTGTGCAGAAATTTATTCAATGGCTGCAATCTCATGTATTGATTTTTGTCATTATTTCCTGTACCAATGGAGTCCTATTGAAGAAGTCTTTGCCTGTCTGTACTTGTTTTTCCAAGTGTTTCCCCTTAGAGTCTCTTCTAACAGGTTCAGTGTTTCAAGTTTTATGTTTAAGCCTTTGATTTATTTTGAATTGATCTCTGCACATGCTGAGATGTAGGCAACTAAATTCAAACTTCTACATATGGATATAGAAATACCCAGTTTTTCAACTGCAATTCTTAAGGAGGCTGTTTCTTTTCTTACAATACCAATGGGGATAGAGTGTAGGCTTTTGATTCTTTTCTCAAAAGTCAGATGACTGCTCTAACATGACTTTGTTAGTACCCGGTACTCTATCTTCTTGTTTTATGTATTTACTTTTGTGCTAGTGCCATGTTGTTTCTGTTACCATAGCTTTGCAGTATAATTTGAAGTTGAATATTGTAATGTCTTCAGCCTTGCTTTTGTCTAGGATTGTTTTATGTATTCTATGCCTTTTTTTCTCTATCTATATTTTAGAATTTTTTTCTAGTTTTATCACAAGTGTCACAATTTTCATGGAGATTGATGTGAATCATTAGATCACTTTGGTAATACGGATATACTGTCAATATCGCTATGAATCCATCAACATGACATCCACTTGCATATTATAGTGTCTTCTTCAATTTCTTTCTTTGGTGTGTAGTAATATTCATTGTAGAAGACTTTGACTTCCTTAGTTAGTTTGATCCCTAGATAGTTTCACACTATTATGAATGGATTGGTTTTCTAAGTAGCTCATTTTTGGTGTATAGAAAAGCAATTGAGTTTTTAATATTGATTTTGTATTTTGTGGAGCTTTTTAATACAGGCCTTCTATTGCTTCTTCCCCTTTTCATTCTATTTATATTGAAAGCTTATTGAATGGTGCAACTCTCAATTTGGGTGACTTTTTCCCTTTTAGTTTGCTAGCCTCCATGATAATAATCTCTGAACACATCCAAAAATATACCTTGTTAATACTCCAGGCATCTTTTAATTTATTCAAGTTGATAATCAAGATTTTCTCAAGATTGTCACAAGATTAATCTGTATGGGCTAAAAAGCACAAGATAAATCTAAAAATACCAGCCCAATTAACATGGTCTTGACTTATCTCCTAAGACTTTTACCATTTTATGGGCTTACGCATTTAGAATATCCATTTTTTAAAAAGGATTTTCAACCATTTTTATTAATCAGGACTTTATTCTGAAACATATGCAACATTGCATGCGGAAAAATCTTTGAAATAGTGATTAAAACACATCGTTATGAAAGCCAAGAAACTCTATACTCAGACCCTGTGATCTGCCATCTCTCTGCTAAAGAAGTTGGAACAACTAGCATAGTTGATGATATAAACCCCAGTTTGCATCTAATAGTGCAAGGACTATGAAGCTGACAATGTCAAGTACCAGTTTGATTTCAGAAATCACAGCAAGGAATATTGGCACGTAAGGCCAAAAGACAGATGCATAGGATTAATAGAAATACCAATGCACAAAGTTATTTTTTCTAATGCCATTTATTAAAGAGGCAATCTTTTTTCCAGTAAGTGTATTTGGTTCCTTTGTCATATAAGTTGGTTGAGGGTATTTGGAGTTCTTTCTGCATCTTCTAATCTGTTTCACTGGTCTTCGTGCCTGATTTTTTTTTCCAGTATCATGATTTTATCAGAGTAGCTTTGAAATAAAACTTCAAGTCAGGAATTGTAATGCCCTCTGCATACCTTTATTGCTGAAATTTGTTTGTTTTGTATGCTAATTCTCTGCTGGTTTCAAAGGAACGTTAGGAACATTTTTTCTAGATCTGTGAGACATGCTGAAGACATTTTGATTAGTATTTCATTAAATTGTACAACAATTTTGTGTATATAGCCATTTTCATTATCTTGGTTCTTTCTATCCATGAGCAAGGGATGTCCTTCAATTTTCTGATGTCCTCTTTGAACTCCTTTTTTTCAGAGTAATTTTCAATGTATAAATCTTTTACATCCTTTTTCATATTGATTCCTAAGTAGATTTTTTTCTTCTTTTCTTCTTATTTTTTTGAATGATATTGCAGGATTTCTCTAATCTTTCTCTTAGTGAATTTTTTTTTTTTTGTCTTTTTGAGACAGGGTCTCAGTATGCAGTTCAGGCTGGCCTTGAGCTCACTTTTGTAGCCCAGGCTGGTCTCGAACTCACACCGATCCTCCTGCCTCAGCCTCCCGACTGCTGGAATTACAGGCGTGCGCCACCACGCCCGGCTCTCTCTTAGTGAATTTGTTGTTAGTGTATCAGAATGCTATTGATTTTTGTGTGTTGGTTTTATATCCAGTTATGCTACTTAGTTTGGTTATTAAATGTAAATGTGAAACACTAAAATTACATCCACATTTATCACTATATACTAACATAAAATCACAATGGATCAAAGACATAAATATTAAAACAGAAACACTAAACCTGTTGGCAGAGAGAATAGGCAGAACCCTTCAAGACATAGGTGCAAGCAAAGATTTCATGCACAAACCTGATTTCATGAAAAATAATACAAAACATCAACAACTGGATTCTCATCCTATTAAAACGCCTGCGCACAGCCAAAAGTAATTACCAACAGAATCAAACATAAACCAGAGAGTCAGAAAATTTTTAGCCAGTTGTTGCTCAAAGGACTTACATTCTTTGAAAGCTATAAATAAAATACCAGACTCCCTAATTTCAGATTGAAATCAAAAATGGGCATATGAGATGAATACAGACTTCTCAGACGGACAAATATAAAAGAAAAATGAATCTATGAAATATCATTAACCAAGCATCATTTGTCATTCAAGAGATACAAATTGAAGCAACACTGAGGTTTGATCTCACTGCAAAAAGAATAGCTTCATCAATAGCATAAAAAAATCAAGCAATAACAAGTGCTGGAGGGGCTTGTGAAGAAGAAGGTACTCTTCTACACTGTTAGTGGGAATGTAGACTAATACAACACTGTAAATATATACAAAAATAAGTAGGACTTAAAGGTCCTGTTTGACTCAGCTATTCCCATTCTGAGTATCTTCATGGACCAATTAAACACATTCTATCATAGTGATATATGTGCACTGATTTTTTAGCAGCAGAACTTATAATAAGTGAACTTTGTAAATAACCTAAAAACTGATCAACTGCAGGTGGGATAAAAAAAAGACTGTTCTTTTTATACAGTGGAGTACTCCTCAGCATAAGGAAGGATAAGCTTGAGACTTTATAGGTAAATGAGTATAATTTGAGGTCATATTCTTAAGTGAAATAAATCAGATTCACATGTGTAAATATTGTATTATTTCCCTGGTATGAGAAACAAAAAATAAATAGGGATCAAAATGTACAATAGATATTGTGATCTGGGAAGAAATTGTTCAAAAGGAAAGAGAGTCTAGAGTGGAGGAAAGGGAAAAGAAAGAAAGGGACAAGAAAAATAAAACAAAAACTCATGCTGCAAGTTTCTTTTAGTTTATTAAAAGAAAGGCTTATGGTCGTATCATTTGGAGAAATTTTTATGCCCATCTCTTAGACTCCATGTAACTCATTTAAAGGTAATAATACACCATGAATTAACAAACATTATTCTTTTAGTATTTTGTTACAAAATTTTGTTTTATTTTTTCCTATAAAATAAAGAACAACACAAGAGATCATTAATTCTTCATTGATAAAACTTTTCAATTTTCCTGTTTCAAGTTACTCTGCTTTTGCCTTGGGTTTTGAATTGCATCAGCATTAGACATGGCCTCCCTTCACTGTAAGTGTAAAAGCCTTTTGGCTTCATTTTCATTTCCTGTGCTAAGAATTAGAAAAATACATTTGGAGGTTAGAGAGTTGTGGCTTGGCAAGTTCCTTTGTCTTAACTTAGGAAATGACAACAATAGGTCAGGACCTAGAGGAGAGGATAAAATGACTGTGCTTTCAGCTACTTTCATTTGCTATCTCAGTAAGTAACACTATGAGAAAAGACTTAGAGAGATTCACCCACATTGCTGTCAAAGAAATGGAGACTCAGAAACTTCAAGATACATTGCAAAATTGTGCACCAAATTTTAGAGCATTCTTCTAAGTCCATGACCTATATTCTTTTCAAATAGCTTATTTTTTCTGTTTTTGTGAGATTAGTCATTTCACATTAAAATGATTTAATATTACTGAATATGCCTTTAATATTTTGAAAGCACAATCCTTTTTGTTGTTTTAAATGAGTTGTTTGTTTTATATTCCCTTGAGTTTGAGGTAGAATGAATGAATTAAATAATTGATTGATCTCTTTTTTCTATTAACATTATAATAGAACTTCCATTAACATGAAAATGCGAATGTGTCTCAGAGAAGTTTTCTTTGACATTATAATTACTATATTAAAATTTCAAATATAACAATAGAATTCTAAATGCTTTAGAGAAATAATTTTAAAAGCTACATATACACCCTCTGGAAGAACTATGGGATGTTCACGAGGAACCAAAGAAATTTTTAGGAAAGTTGCTATGAAAAAGTAGTAATGTTCATTAAATTCTGTTATAATTACAAAATAACAAGTTAAAGAGAATCTTTTGTTTCAAACATTGTAGTGATAAAGTGAAAGTTGGCAGATTAAAACATACACTATAGTGATTTAGATAAGGAACTATAATCCAAATTCAGAGCCCAATAAAAGTGTTGGGCTTGAGAGATAGCTCAGCAGCATAAGTGCCTGCCTTGCACATAAGTGCAAGGTCCTGAGTTTGGTCCCTGATACAAAAAAGGAAAAAAGAAAAAGGTAGAGATAAGGTCTTCTATGACTTTGACTGTGGGTGTGCAGGATGTACTTCACATTTCTCTTCTATGCTGCTTTCTAACCTTTTTGCTCCCCCCAACCCCACAACAGACCAACTTGTGTAGATCACACCCACAGACTCACTTGGCCTATGAGTTCAGCCACTCAGATTTCCACCAAATGAGTAGATGGAGAGAAACAAAATTTTGCCATATATTATTCCAATTTATTCTCTGAGGATTCATACTGGATGTCTCTATCTTTTGAGTGAAATTCCTACTTAGCCAGATATGGTAGTGCCCGCCTGTAATTCTAGCATTCAGGAGGCTGAGGCAGAAGGATAACTGGGAATTTGAGGCCAATCTGGGCTATAGAGATCAAGACCAGACTAAAATGCATAGAGAAATCATCTCAAAAAGAAAAAAAAAGAGGTGGACAAGAAGGGAAGGGAAAAGCAGAGAAGGAAAAAGAAGAGAAAAGAAAAGAGGACAGGAGAGGAAAGGAGAGGAGAGGAGAGAAAACTTCTAGTTACTGTCAGATGGCCTTCTCTAACACAAATGGTCAGATTTCAGTGTCTGGTAACTACTCAGCTTCTTTCTATTTCATACTTCCAGATGGTTTTGCCTTCCACACACAGTAGAGTTCTTCCAGGTTTTGCTACATCCTGTTTACACCTTTGAAAATAGTCCTGATTTAAACTGTCTTGGCTTATCAGCTAATTTGAGTGTGTCATCTAGTTCTCTATTACAACCCTAGCTGTTAATGTATATGTGCTACTTTGTTAAACTTGTCTGTAGTTTTTCACAGTCATAAAATTGCCTTAGCTGCAGTACTATGTTTGAAGCAAATTCTATTATTAGACTGTAAGTGGAGATGATCATTTCTAGATTTTCTTGAGAATTACATAAATGAAGTTGTGTAGAGCACTTAGCACTTACTGGTATATAGTAGATGCTCAAAAATATTGTTTCCTCTTATCTTTGTTTGCTTTATTGCTGAGCACAATACTTGTACAAGGAAAATATGTAATAGTTGGATATTGATGGAGCAGACAATGTTGTAGCAAATGTGACAGAGAATTTTTAGGTGTTGGAAAAGTTTAAGCCAGGACTCAGTGCTACATAGCGAGCAAACTAAGTATGAGAACTAACTGTAAAGAGCCAGAATAGACAAATGGAGTTTCATTCCCTCTTCCATAATATAACTCCCAGTTCCACCAAAGAAAGCCTCAGTTATTTGAGTTATATTCTTCAGCAGTACAGTAGGTAGCCTACTATTTGACGCACTCCTCCATCTTTCCCCAGACATTATACCATCCTTTGAATAAGACTTTTAATATAACGTTGCATACTGGAGTCTATCTCACTGTACACATATCTCATTCTCCTAGTGCATTTCATATCTGTGTTAATTATAATGTAATAAATAGCTTTATAAAAATTATGAATCAAGTCCTGTACAGAGCATGGAGAAGAAGTATTCAATCAACATATAGTTATTAATCACTTTCTATGTCCTGGGGATATTAAGCAAGCCAGATATATAGCATTTTTAAAAGATTTCATTCTAATGGGTGAAACCAAAGAAATATTTTAAAAGTACCAGGTGCTGATAAATGACATGAAGACAGTGAAGTTAGAAAAGAATGAAATATGGGTTTGAAAACTATTGAAGTGCAACAAGAGAATTTACCACATAAAATCTAGGGAGACCATTCTAGGCGAAGAGAAAAACATGAAGTACAAATTGAAAGAGAAAACAAGTAATAAAGCCAGGATAACTAAGGAGAATAGGCAAATATTAAGAATGAGATCTGAGAACTTAGCACAAGTTAGACCAAATATAGCAATTTGTACCCTGTGATGACCTTATCTTTTGCCTTTAAGTTTGAATGGTAAACCGATAGAAGATTGTTAACATGGGGAGTGATGTAAATTTTTTTCTTTTTTTATTGTTTAAATTTAACACGGGTTATATTACATATTTTCATCATCAGATCAGTTTAGATTAATACATATAGGTATATAAGACTGATCAAACAATTAAACATTAACCCTTCTAAATCAACATTATTATTATTTTTTTCTTTTCCCCTTTCTTTGCTTTGAAAGTTGACATATTGCATATTGTCCTCACAATCGTTCTACAGAATACAGTGTGTGGGCATGACCCACCTCTCTATTGATGTTGCTTAGGAAAAAAAAAAAAAAAGGAAAAGAATATACTTCTCTTTGGACTAAGAGGAAGCAGATACATATACAGTCAAATGTTCTGCAATTGCAGTGAATTTAATTTATATTTAAAACAATACTTTGGGTGTTAAATGGAGACAAGCTTCATGTGCTAGGAGTGAAAGGGTAAGACCAAGGCTAAGAAGAAAGAGGCCAACATTTTTATTTTATTAGTTGTGGATTGATTTTCACATGCTGAGCAGAACGAAAATCATAGCTTAGGTGACACCACTGAAGAGCATTAACAAGTGGCCTGGTAAACAATAGAAGTGAAAAGCTAAAAGGGGATCAGTTTCAGGATATATTGGTTGAGTAATATCCGAGCTACTCTTAAAGTAGGACATGATAGAAAGTGAGGAAGCAAAGACGATTTATGAGTCAGCAATGGATTAATGCCATAGAAGAAAAAAATATTTAATTCTATTTCAGACAAATGAAGTTTCAAATAAATGACCCTCCCTCTACATATCTAAGTAAATATGTTCAACAAGGAATTAAATGCCAGAAGCAATTAGAAAATACAGCGAATACTTAATTGAAAAATTATCAGAATGGATAATTCATTATCATTAACTTCACCTCAAAATTGTCCCCTCACCTCAAATTACTTCTTCTGCTATACTTGTTAATTTTTGAAGCAACTCTAAAAGTCTTATTTCATGAATATATTTAGTTATACTGCCAAGACTGTCTTGATTTTCTGAGCTGATTCCAAATATTTACTTTGTGAGGTCATTTCAACTTTGAGGAAGATCCAGAAGTCAAATGGTATCAGAGCTGGTGAATAATATGGATGAAAACCCAGTGCAAGGATCTTACAAGCCTACCTTTCTGTTGAATGGCAATTGGCGGCAGAATTGACAGTCATTTCTTTGCTTTTTGTAAAGGCATTCACAAAGGAAGACATTTAGAGCTGCTTCAGAAAGCAGAAAGATCGGCTGCATGTTCGAGGAAAGAGGACGTTATTTTGAGGATTAATAGCAGTATAACTTTTAGTATAATGAATTGTTTAAGGTTCAAATCTTAAAATACATTCTTTAACATTTGAATATATTTGAAGCTCAGGGAGAAGGTAGGACATGAGATATAATTTTAGAATTAGTAGCATATACTTGAATTGTGAAAACCTTGGATTGAATTAGAGCATAAAATAAGGAAGAGTCAGATGTGTTATTTTGGAAGAAATTTCTTAACTTCTGCAAATTTATTTTTTCCTTGGAAGGAAGACATATTAACAATAACAAACTTTAGCGACAATGTCACCTATATAATAAGCCCTTAGTAAATATTATTAATATTAGGATGATCATATTTTCATTATGATTTAGTAGTTCCTAATATTTTAGGAACTACTGATTTTCCTTTCCTCCTTTTCCTTACATTTGGGTATTATTGAACATGATTAGTTCTGGATCTCTTAACTATATCTTTCTTGATACAGAAAGCACTTCTACATTTAGAACTGACATTATCCTTAGTTATTTTGTGATTTGTATGCATTTTAAAGTCTTCTTTATAAAAAAGGAAATTCACTTAGGAGGACTATGCTTGATCACAGAATGACTGATTTCAAGTAGAGTTCATAAGAAACCATCATCCAGGTACTTGGCTATTTTCCACATAAAATCTATTTGAAGTATTTAACAAAGATTTAGGATATATCTATGTATATCTTATAGTATGACCGAAAAATATTTAAGGGAGGTAAAATTTCACAAGTAGAATCACATTTCAAATGAGAGATTATATGTAAAAATCTCGCATAGAATATACTGGATGGAATATTTTGATGTATACTTTGATGTAATAGGGATTGGGGAGATGATAGCGATGGTGTTAAGCACCTCAAGATAAAATATTTTCCAAAAAGGAAAAAAGTTTGTATTTATTCATTAATCTATCAATTTGTTCATTTATAGATAAACTTAAATATTCATTATATGAATTCAATCTCTGGTAATGAAAAAAAAAGTCCATTATGGGGTAAGTACTAGCTATGCAAAGACAAATAGAGACAGCACACTGTTGTTCTCAAGGACTTTCCATGTAGGTGATACACATACATATGCGCGTGCGTGCACACACACACACACACACAGTGATATAGATGTTATTATTATTTTTTATTAATTTTAGTGTGAAAGAAATAGTGATGAGAGTTTCAAAACAGGTTAGTAGACAGTTACAATAATTAATACACTGCATATTATTGTCTTCATAGTACTTATTCAGAGTACAAGATGCAGACATGATATCTTGTCTAAACACTATTAGTACAAATATTTCTTCTCACTGAACTAAGAGAAAGTAGTTGTATATTTATTCTAGCTATTTTGTGTGTGTGTATAGATATGTATATGTGTATGTACATGTATATTTTACTACAAAACAGCCCTTCATTTATATCCCCCTTTCATTCAGAGATGGGTATTCCATTGCCATTCAAATATTTCAGGTGTGTGAATTTAGCAAAATATCCCAAAATAGACCAATAATCCATAATAATAGTGGGTTAACAGCAAAACTGGCAATATCAGAAGTTGTTGATTTAAGCCTTTTATAGCTCAGTATTTTAATATGATTTTATTTTTTATACCTCATGGTTATACTTTTCTACTGGATGGTTAAGGCTAAGATAAATCTAGACTTATATAACAAAAATGTAACTTTTGCTAGAATTTATGATTAAACTCTCTGGTAAACTGTGGAATCCACTGAACACATTTTCGAAGAAGACATACCTACTACTGTAATTAAATGCATTCCCTGTGGTTTGCAGTCTCTCTCTAATTAAGTATGACCAAGGAAGCCATTGAGATCCAACTTCAAAGGTCTGATGCTATTGGCCAAGAAAGGAGCTTGTCAGTAACTGTAAATGGAGCAGAATCTTATTTCCTTGGATGGCAACTGTGAGGACCTCATCACTGTGAGAACATTTTAAATATTTAGTCTGTACTAAGACACTGTTAGGGTATTTGTGTATCTATTTAACTTGGTAGAGAGATGAATCATAGTCCTTTCTTATCATTGTTCTACGTGTGCTGATAAAGGTCTCATCATTCTGTAAGAAGCACATCCCGTAGGATTCCTACAACATTCTTTAGTTTGTTTGTAGATTTTCAGTTCCATATGCTGCTTTCTCTTCATTGTATATGCCTTTCTACTTATTAAAACACAATCCTGGCTCCTTTTTCTTAAAGTGGTATTTATACAATTTTATTTTATTTTATTTATTTTATATTTTATGTATTTAGTACAAGATTTCACTGCACAGAACAGACTCTAGTGGTTCTCCTCTTTTTAGCTCTCAAGCACTATGATTACAGTTGAGCACAGAACCAGCACAGCACATGAAGGATTGAACCCCAGTCCCTGTGCCTGCCAAAACAGGTGTTTTATTCTGCTGAACTCTCTGGCCCAAAGTGATGTTTTAAAGTTCAAGTTGAATGCAGTTTCTAGTGAATATGTGAACACTCCAAAATTTTGTCAGCAGTTCCAGTGAAAACTGAATTCTAATTGAAAGAATTTATATTATCTTAAAATTGAAAATAAAAAATACCGATTTATGTCCATTTATATATGGGTTCTATATAATCAAAACCCCATATTTTTTGTGATTAACATTAGACTTATCTGAATGCTATTTCCTGGCCAAATATCTAGTCAAATAGTTTTGTTGTTTTTCTAAATATTAGTGGAACAAGATTATAGTTAAATAGGTTCTCTGGTGGTTTTTCCTCACAAACAGCAAAATGAACATCCACTCATGCACCAAATTACCAAAACAAAAGGTAAGGAATTCAGGCAAGAGATCATATTGCCTGATTTTAGTATGAACAAAAAGACATATAGAAGAGGGAGAGTTCTCTCTGTTACCTTGTCTCTCAACTCCCAGGAGACTACCACAGAGAGACACATCTTGCTTTAGAAAGGCAAAGAGAATTAAATCCAGGTATTAGCGTTTAAACCAAGTACCAGGCCCACTATGGGAAACCCGGTGCAGAGCAAAGCCCATGACCTTTACTGCCTCACCAGTATCTACATTCTGAACTTTTCCAAGTGTATTTGGCCGGATGACTTCCTCTACCTCACCTCAAACCTTGTGCCACAGGTAGAGAGCAGATCTCTACAATCTGTGGAGCACGGTATAAAAGCACAAGGTTTGTCTCAGAGATAAGTTCCAGACCTGCTGTGGTAAGATCAAGCACTCATAGAAATTGTACCCCAGTATGCATGTCAGAGCTCATAAATGGAGTCTGTTATGCAGCTCTACCACTAGTACCTGAAAGACAGACTGAACTATTGAATGAATCACTTCTGATATTCAAGTGGACCTGGAAAACGATCCCTTCCTCCTGAGATTGTACAGACACCTATGGCTATGAAACTCAGGTGAGGTTCGTATCGGTTTGATAGTCAAAGGTCTATATCTACCACCCATCTCCTAACCTTGGCCATGATAGCTAATATCAGGCCAGTGTTTATATATATGATTCTAGAACTTTCCCAGCACAAGGCAGGGATCTGTGCCTCTGAAGGTAGACCCATGCTTTGGCATACATGATTGCTAATCACTATGTGGGCCTTGTTACTCCCGAAAGACTATATAGGTTCTTGTGGCTTTAAAACTAAAGCATGACCTAGATAAACATAAGCTCATTACGCCAAGGGGCTGCCTTCATTATCACAAACATAATCTTGGGTAGCATCTTGTGGTACAAGGCCCATTTACTGGAAGTAATCTGGTACAGTAAGCACAAGACTTAGCCCTTAGAACAAAGCTCTTTTAGAGCTTTCAATGATAACAAACACCTAGTGGCAAGTCTGCCATAGATTTATAACCACTACTCTAGAACCCATTGCTAGGCTGGTGAAAGTTATTGCTGGACAGGTTTTAAAAGCTCCATTCTCAGGCCTGCCTGTAAAGGGAGCTTCTGGAATAGCTCCAGTGCCAGATGAGGTTATGTAGTCTTCCATCTGTCAGACTTCTATATGAGCTAGCAACACTTGTGGTTGACTCCAGTGGTCTGAGGCCACATGTTTGACTCAGTAATAGGCTTTGGTCCTTGCTCAGTGTTATGCTGACTTTTGAGGGCTCAAGGATCAGGGTATGATACAGCTTGGTGGATTTGAAGGCCATACCTGTCACATAGGATCCTGGAATTTGTCTCTTTATGCAAGCTCTGTGCAGAGACAGGAAGAATACTATCATGTCTGAACAGAGGAAGATAACTGTGGAGAAGGCATTCAGAGAGTGACATATAGGAGGATACCACTCTATGTTTGTAGTTGGAATAAAGTAATCTCCTGTCTCTTTTTGAACGATATATCAGTGGAGTACCTGATGAATGAGTTTGAATTGTTTTCTAGTACTGAAATAATGATAACATGAGAACAATAGACTCTGGAAAAAATCTGGACCTGGGTACTGTCTAGTGTTAAAATGGAAGTAACCTCAAGCTCAGAGAAAATAAACAGCTAGAGAGACAGATACAAATAACATCAGATAAGAAAGACTGGAACAAATATTTAACCGTTTAATGCCCAGAACACTTTATACTTCTAGAACTTTCAGAAAAATATTAAGTTCACCTCGCACTCAAATAAGTTATCATGAATTGACTAGGAAGAAATAAGCATAAGAAAACTCTCATACAATTTAAAACAACTATTTAAGGAAGCATGAGGGAAACATAGAGAAACGCCTCTATAATCTAGCAGAGAAACATAAAAGTTCTAAACATTGTTAAATAAAACAAATATCAATGCTTGAACTAGAAAATGTACTCAGCAAACTTTTAGTGATGTAGAATATAGTAATAGCTAGACATATCAAAGAGAAAAAATAATTAGCTTAAAGATGGTACTTCTGAAAATAGTAGGAAAAATAAAAAGAATAACAAAAACTTATGGGACCATTGGTATACGAGTAAGAGAACAATTACTGGGGTTATGGGGTTTAAAGTGATAAATAATAATTAGACATTATAGCTGTATGCCAATAAATTTGATAACATAGAGTAAATTGACAACTCCCTCGGTACATACATAATACTGAGTCATGAATAGAAAACCTTGAACAGAGCAAAAATATATAGCAAGATTAAATGAGTAATGAAAAGCTTATTGTCAAAAAAAAATCCCTGGGGCAGGTGGCTTCACTATTGAATTCTACCAAATATTGAGATAACTAATATTCTCCATATTTACTTAATCCAAAATAAAAGTGGAAGGAATTCTTCAAATACATTCTACAAGGATGACATTACAGGGATATTCAAACCAGTTAGCACCCCTCCCCATCCTAAGAAAACTGCATGCCAATGTTTTTAAGAACGTAGACATGGAAATCCTCAAGAAAAATACTAGCAAAGGAAAAACAAAAGAATGTGAAATAGATTATTCATAATGGCCACAAGGATCCTTTTCAGGGATCCAAGGATGGTTCATTATGTGCAAATCAGTGAATATGAAACATCATAACAACAGAATGAAGGCTGAGAAGCATATGGCCATTTTAATAGATTTAGAAAAGTTATTTGATAAAATTCATCATCTCTTCATGTTAAAAGACATTGAACAAATTAGTCTAGAAGGAACATACCTCAATAAAATAAAGGCCATTTATTATGTCAACATCAAGCAGTATATTATCAAATTTGTTACCATACAACTGTTCTTAATAATGTCTAATTATTGTTTGGCATTTTCATGTCCCTTGGAAAGTCTTCAAATTTTCTCTATAAGCTTTAGAACAGGATGACTAGGACCACTTTCACTTAGTCTCTTTAACATAGCTGTGGAAGTCCTAGCTAGTGCAGTTAGGAAAAATAAGGAAATAAAACAGATTCAAAATTGAAGTCAAGTTGATTCTGAAAATTTGCAGATGACTATTAAAAGCAAAAGTAAGATGAATTTGGAAAAATTGCAGGATACAAGATCAACATAAAAATAAACAGTGTTAATGGATACTAATAGAAATTTATCTGAAATAGAATCAAGAAACCAATCTCATTTAAACAGCTATGTAAATAAGTAAGTGACATATCAAGGAATAAACACACACAAATAACTAGTATTCTTCTTGAGGATTTCCATGACATAGAGAACATTGTCATGTGGTTTTCTTATGTTAAGGGCATCCCAACTGGTTTGAATATCACTGTCATGCCATCCTCATAGAATGTGTTTGGAAGAATTCCTTCCACTTCTATTTCTTTTTAAAGATTTTTTTACTTCTTGTTTCAGAACTTTTGTTTGTTTATTTATTTATTTTTATGGCCAGCTCAGCCTTCCCTGAGGGCAGGGCTGGTGCAGCATGCTGCCGGGGATAGAACCATGGTCCCTGCAGCCGCCTAAGCTTTCCCAAGCAGGCGTTTTAGACCACCGAGCCACCCTGCCCCACCTCTCCTATTTTGGATTAGGAAAATATAGAGAATATTAGTTATTTCAACCTTTCTTTAACCTACAATAAAATTGTGATGAAATTTTGGTATAAGAAATGGAAGATTACACAGTGTTATAAAATATCCTGCATTCATAGTTAAGAATAGTCAATATTTTTGAAATGTCCATGCTATCCAATGCAATTGACAGATGCAGTGTAATCCCAACCAAAACACCAATAGTATTCTTCACAGAACTAGAAAAAACAAAATTCCTGTATAACTTAAGTCATTTTGAGTAGAAAAGCACAAAGTAGGAGGCAGTATACTAGGTTATTTGAAAACATGCTGCAAAGCTGGATTAATCAAAACAGCATAACACTGGTGTAAAGCAGACACACTAACTAATGGAACAGAATATAGTATAGTCAAGAAGTAAATTCACACCTCTATATGTAATTTATGTTCATCTGAGGAGCTAAAGATACACCCTGGATATAAAGGGCAGCCTTTTAATAATTTATATTAAAAGAGTAGGATATTCATTTACAGAAGAAGAAAGCTAAACCTTTATTTAATACTGGTTATAAGATCAACAAAGAATAGATTAAAACATATGTAAGACCTGAAAGAAAATGTTCTATGAGAAAATCCTTCAGCACAATAGAATGGGGAAATTCATTTTGGATCAGATCCCAACAGTATAAGATAGAAGAGCAAAAACAGAGAAATAGGATGGCGTCAAACTAAATCTTTTGCTCAGCAAAGGAACAATCTACAGAGTGCA
Source organism: Myocastor coypus (assembly GCA_004027025.1). Classification (NCBI taxonomy): domain Eukaryota; kingdom Metazoa; phylum Chordata; class Mammalia; order Rodentia; family Myocastoridae; genus Myocastor; species Myocastor coypus. The sequence continues at coordinate 25,640 of PVJA010011725.1, read as the reverse complement.
GAAACAGTATGCCTACAGATTGTGAAAAAATATTTGCAAACTGTACCTCTGACAGCGTTGATATGCAGAATATATAATGATCTCCAAAAAGTCCAAATAGCAGAAAGAAAAGAAAGAAGAGAGAGAGAGACAGAGAGAGAGAGAGAGAGAGAGAGAGAGAGAGAGAGAGAGAGAGAGAGAGGAAGGAAGGAATAAAGGAAGGAAAGAAGTAAAAAAGACATTTCTCAAAAGAAGAGTTACAAATGGTCAACAACAAAATGTTTAGCTTCACTAATCATCATGGAAATGCAAATCAAAATTACAGGGATATAGCACCTCAACACTGTAAAACTGGCTACTATCAAAAAGACTAGACACAAAAAGTGTTGAAGAGAATGTGAATAAAAAAGGAACACTTGCACATCACTGAGCGGAATGTAAATTTGCATATTCCAAATGGAAATCCATACAAAAATTCCTCAAAATAATAAAAATAGAAGTATCATGTGATCCTGAGATCCCACTTCTGGCTATACAACCAAAAAAATTAAATCAGTATATCAAAGAGGTATTTGTAGTCCCACATTGATTGCAGCAATATTTACAATAGTCAAAAATAGAAGCAACTTAAGTTTATCCAGTGAAGAATGGATAGTAAAAATGTATCGCATATACATAGTGGAATAATAATACTTAGCTAAAAACGGGAAGAAGCTTTGTCATTTGTACTGACACAGGTAGAACTGAAGAACATTATGTTTGATGAAATGAAATAGGCACAGAAACACAACTATGCATGATCTCACTATAGAACCTAAGAGGTGACCTAGAAGTTATGAGGAAAATGGTAGTTATTAAAGCAGAGGAAGAAATGGAAAACGTAGAGTAGTGAATTCTGCTGTTAGGATTAGGAACCTCTGTGTACTACTTACTGCACAACCATGTAACTCTAGATACAATAATGTCCTACAGATTTCAAGAAGGTGTAGAAAGGATTTCCAAAGTTTTACCACAAGGAAATGGTACATATTTAAGGAGATATTATGTTGAACCTAATTTAAATAGTATACAGTATATGTTTATTAAATATTAATTAAATGGTACTTTGTTAATATGCATGACTTTTATGTTTTTGTGAAACAATTAAAAATAGTGGGTCAGTTCTTTCAATCTTGATTGACCATAAGTATACAGGATAGTGCTTTAGCTATATTTGAACTATCAGCTTTGATGTTTCAACAATTTCATTCAGAATGGAACCTTATGTTACTTGTGTTCTTAGTCCAAATAAAACCCTAGTTACAAAAACTTAGAGTAATGGAACCTTGCTTGAGATTACAGAGGTCATTTAGTACTCATCTCTATAACTGTGCTGTATTATCTTAGATTTCACACATCTGCTTCTGTAGATTACACATTGGTATATTTTCTTTAATTCACACTGAGGTGCTGCATAAAAAATGTTCTTAAGAAATTTTTAATGAGTTTACTATAAAAACCATAAGAAGCATTTATGAATTCATGAGAGCAAATGTCAAGTTTCATGATGGAAACTTTTGAATAACTGGGTTTTGTTTACCCCAAAGAACTGTGTTTTTGAGTTTTGGTTTATGAATTATAAGAATTGTGATAACTCATTGTTCTCTCCCAAATTTGTTTGGTGAAAATCTCAATTTTAAAACCTACCTCCCAGAATGGGCATGGTGGCACACGCCTGAAATCCAATCTCTTTAGAGGCTGTAAATAGGCAGATCACTATGAGTCCGATCTAGTAGTGAGACCCTGAACACCCTGTGGATCCCTCCTCACCCACCTCCAAAAAATAAAACTTACCTCCCAGGGCCTTATCTTATGCAATTTGTACTATGCTTAATATGAAATTTGTTACAGGTTCCTACCTTGAGTTATTATTGTCTTGCTTTATTGTTTTGTTCTATTCTTTATATTTTATCATACATTTTTTCTGGCAAATCATCCTGATTTAACTTGTGACCTGAACTATAATCATATATATATATATATATATATATATATATATATATATATATATTCCTGTGACATCATTTTTGGTCATCATGATTTTGAAGTCTAGGGAATTAATTAGATTATTTACATTCTATCCAAATGTCTCTCTGAACTAAATATCATTTATAACATAAAAGTAAATATATTGGCCCACATTTTTCTGCCCCAAATTAAATCTTTGTGGTGTTTAGAAATAGACAAAATCCCTGACCACCTAAGGGCCAGATTGAGCTATACTACTTGGTTAGACTTATCCCATATCAATAATTTGCCCTGAAAGCCACACTGTCTAGAATTTGTAGCTCTGTCAGAGAACAATAGTCCAACGTCTCCTCTATTTATTTATTGAAGTTTTACTTTCCATAGTCAGACAAACTTAACTCAAATTCTACTTCTTTTATTAAGAAGCAGTATAACACTGAACTCTTTATTCTCAAATGATTTATAAGAGGGTTAACACCTCTTATATTCCAACATTATCATAATGGTTATAAATAAGGTAATGTCCTGCATGAAACACAAGGAAAACATACATATTACTTATTAAAAATTACTACTAAAATGATCACTGCTACTGGTCTTATATATCTGTGTATCTACTACCTGCATTTCTCAGGTGCCTTGCATAACAGTTCAAGATACCCTTCACCATTTAATTCAAGTATTGACTGCATAAACTTTGCCAGGAAATCCTTGGAACATAATCCCCACCCTCTAAAAGATTATACTTTATTGCAGAGAACCAAAATTTCTAATGGTTAGGAAGTGGTATAAAATCAATTGGATGGACAGCTAGAGAGACTTCACTTAAACAGAACTAATATAAGTGAAGAGATCAGGAAAGAATCCTTTGAGGTAGTGTCAATTGTGATATTAGAAAGAGGAGAAGGAATTGGGCAAGGACATCAAAAATAAAACAAATGGAAAGGGCATATGATGGGACAAAACTGGTTATTTAAAAAATAAACGTAGGACCAATGGGCCTAGAGCAGAGCAAGAGCGAATGAGCAACATAAAGTGAAGTAGAGGTTACACATCACTGATAAGTTTGCATTTTTCTTTACAGAAGCAGTGAAAAGGCATTCAGCATGTGTGTGAAAATATATGATTTGAACTTTAAAATGTATCTACCTTAACAAGATTCTACATCCATCTTCTCACGATTTTCTTGGTGCTGAGAAATCCTTTATTATACTTTCATCCTTTGACAAGCTCTCATGCATTTGTCTCTCAGCACTCAATTCAAATGGACCTGACTGAAAACCTTTCTCCCACTTAGTGCATGCTTTCCCTGTACTTTAATTACACATGCACATGCTTCCACATTAGCACTCAGAATACCTTATTGTGTTGAAGATTCCTATGTGCCTTGAAAGACTGAAATTCTCAAGTGTGGGGGATGGGTGGAAGGACAATTATGTTTAACTTAACTCTTAATTTTCAGTATTTAGAAAGATGCTAGCACAGAGAAGGCACTGAGTATGTGATTAGTGATTAGCATTATCAATATGGAGTGATTTTGATTGTGTCAGGGAATTAAAAAGTAAATAAATTTTGAATTAGAGGTAGCCATATGGACATACATAGGCATGGTTACAGGACTCTTGTCCAGGCTGCATCCATAGGCTATTATGCATCCAAACATACTTTTGGCCAGCTAAGACTTTTCTATTCCAAAGTAACATTAATTCTGTTTCTTATATACTGTGCTGAGACTGATTTTCAAGTAAACAGAGGTATATTTTCTGACAAAAACTAAGCCAGTATGTGCTAAGTTCCTGTTCCTTTCACACCTTCCCCCAAATAAGGGTTTGCAATGCTGGAAATCTATCTTCAGCAAGCTAGAGATCTTGGATTAGACTGGGACTCATTTTTCAGCCCTATTCCATTTGCTAAGGGCTCAGCCCAAGAAGACAGGAATCACTGTTAAACATATTCTGCAAGCCACTACTTCCTCTGGGAGCAATACAAGCCATGCTCTCTAATAATCTTCCATTAAGGCCTCCTGGCTTCCATTTGCCCTCTTGATCTCATCACCTTTGCATTCTCTCCACCAATTTGTTTTTCTCCACTCAGGAATAACCTGCATGTTTGAGCTATCTCAGCATAAAGGGAAAATGGGCAGCTGGATGCATGGTATGATTTGAGGTTACGACCTGAATTTTTTTTTTTACTGGCTTTTAGTTATAACTTTGAAGAAAGGTTATTAAATCAAGAACATTGTAATGAAATTCTTAAAATCTGAAGTTTCAAACTTTGACATCTTACAATGTCAGTTCTAGAAATAATCTTTTAGAATCAGTTAATTTAATCTTGCTATGTTTTTCATACAATCTTAATTTCCATTGAAGAAATTGCTTTCCAGTGAGTGCAAAAATCATATAAGAAATCAAATTTTTCTTTATTAATTAAATTATTGTCCCAAAACATAATTCTAATTAGTTGAAGTTAAATATATTTTAATCTCCTGTGAACTTGGTGAAATATAAGTATACAACATACAGTTCTTTAGTTCCTAGCACTAGCACTAACTTCTACTAAACTGAAGCCCAAGGAAATTCAACTGAAGGAGACTGGAAACTCACAGGATGGGAATGAAGACTGAGAAAGAAACAGAGTTTTAGCTGCAGGGAAAGGAAGCCACATAAGTGGCCTAGTCAGAACTGAAAACAATACCAAATCTTTTCAAAGAGATAGTGAAATCTTTTTGTTGCCCCAGAAACTAATCCATTCATTTTTTTGGAGGAGGAAATACGTTGAAGAATCAAAACTGACTAATGCTCGCCATAACAATAATGCTTAATTCATGAAAAAGGGAACTGAATAATAATAAAATTTTTCAACCATAACTTATTGATATATGTCAGAGCTTTCATTTGTATTTACTGTTAAGTACTTTGAATAAATATGTAAAGAGAAATGGTATCATTCTCATTTACAAACCAGAAAATGAAAGATAAAAAGGGCAAGTCACTTCCTCAAAGCTGTATAACTAAATGCCTATCAAATTCTGGATTCAAATACATATTTGTTTGCCATAAATCTATATTCTCACTAGTGGTCTGAACCTTCATTCATGTTTCTATTTTATTTAGTGACCTTCATTCACGTAGACAGTGTAATGCAAGTCCTGTATCTAGCATGCTCTATCCTGAAGAGCTAACAATAGCAGAGAATCATCATTGATACTTTCTGGTTTCTATGTCTCCAACAGTTTCCACCACCTCCTGCCCCAGAAATCTACAATTGCTTCATTTTATTCAAATATTATCACATCAGGGGCTGGGAAGATAGCTCAGCAGACTAAAGTGCCTGCTTAGGCAAGCACAGAGACCATGGTTTGATCCCTGGCACCACATGTGCTCTGGCCTCACATCCAGGGCAGGCTCAGCTGGCCAGAGTCTGGACATAGTAGCACATTGTCGTCTCAGCCCTTGGGAAACTGAAAGCAGGAGGATACCATGAGTCTGAGCTGTGTAGTGAGATCCTTCAGAAAGGTCATCCTTAACAATCCGGTATAATAAACTACCATGTTCTCTTTTACTATGTATTCTCTTGTTTTTTTTCTTCATAGCACTGTTTCATACACTTTTATAAATTAATTTATCTTTAGAATCAACAAGACAACTTGATAATTATTTATTTGCTGAATTAATGAAGCAGAACTAATTGGATAAGCAGTTGCTAGGTCTGCTTTTAGCCTATTGTGACTTTGGCCCAGTCATTTAGCTTTCTAGGTGTCAGCTACAAAATGAAAAGTTTGAATCAGACCAAGCCTATCCTTTTTGCCCTGTGTCTTGCCATCCAAATCCTATTTACCTGTTTGTTTGTTTCTATATATTTTGAATAAAGTATTTTGTAGCTGGAAAGTATTTGAAATACATTGGATTAGATGATTCGTAAAGTCACATGTATCTCCAAAAGTAAGCAGATGTATCAGTGTTAATGTACTACCAAATAGATGACAGAGATTTTTCAAGAAAAAATGTAATTTTTTATTGAAAAAAAATGTCCCTCCTATACTTCTGATAGCCAAATTCGAGGAAGCTGGTTGATGATTTGTAAAGTACATTTATTCATGCAATTACCAAAAGCTCTTTACCGAGTCCATTTTATTATTTTAATTAACATAATAACCCTGAAAAGTGAGAGGTTGTGAAATTCATGAATTCAGAGCCTCTGAAATTAATAAGCCTACTGAAGTATGAATGTTTTTCATATAATTTTAGCTGTATGAAGATCAATGGTGTGGAAACAAACCTGTGTCATTCACAGGCAGATGATGGGCACTGAGAAATTGACTTAGAAAATTTTTCACATGATGAAGGCAAAAATGTCACCCATGACTCCTTAGAAAAAAGAAAAGAAAAGGTCTTATTTCATTTATTTGGTACAGGGTCTTGCTGCCACCACTCCCAGTTTTGGTGGCCTGCAGGGTGATCCCAGAGTTCTAGGTTAAAAACAAACAGACAAACAAACAAAAAAACCTGGGTCCTTGTGCTTGGAAGGCAGGCACTTAGACTGCCAAGCTACATTCCCAGTCCTACATATGACTCTTTTGAATCCACATTTAAACGAGCTACTGTAAGGTAATGTCCTAATAGAGTATTACTGGTGTCTGCTTGGGAACCTCTGAGCTTTATTCCAAAACGTGACTCACCTATTGCATTATATGTTCTTGTGCCTACCTCCCTGTTTCTTCAAACTTATTTTTTCCTACTTCCTCTCTTCTTCATGCTTTCAATCAATCAATTGAAAATATTTGTTTTTATTTACTGTGCATCATACTCATGCTAATTTGTAGGGATTATTGGTGAACTAATAGAGATATTGACTCTACTGAAATAATGAATAAAAATATTGTTATAAGGAAGTAGGACATATGTTATCACAGATTTATGCAGAGATCATGGAGCCAGAGGTTGGTAGAGGGTGGAAATAATTATTCTAAGTAATGGAAGGACTTGCCAGAGCAAGTGAGACCAAAAGTAACAAAGTTTTGCCATATAAGAATGCTCTGGAGAGTTCAAGTTGTATGGATTGACAACATACCTCTCCTGTTGACTCACTCTCAGCTATGTTTGAACTCAGTCCTGTCCCTGAATAGACTTCATCAGGAAGATGAACACTCCTTCTACTCCCAAAATATTTTCTCAGAATTACAACTAACCCCAAACCTAAATATTCTCCTACAAAATGAAGGACCTTTGTTTTACCCTATCTATGACTCCTGTGTCAGTCGCAGTTTCTAAAGCCTCACTAATTCTTGCTTTCAAAGTCTTGCAGCTGTCCCACTACTGTAGTTCTTCTGGTACCATTCCCTTTCCGTATATCAGACATTCCCCCAAAACCCACAGATCATCATATTGTGGCCACTTTTCACATAGAATAACAGGCTATCCTTGGCTTTGTCTCTTGCTGGCTGGAGAATGACAATTAAAGGATATCAACTTAAGATCTCATACTTTTCACTGTGTATCTATGCCAGTCTTTCATTCTTAACACAGTATACTCACTCTGGATACTCTTTATGAGAAGATAATAATTTCTACATTAGCTTGCTTGCAACTTGGTCTGTATCTGACTTTTTCTAAGGAAATGTCTCTATCACTTATTCCAATCACATCTTTGTCCGTTGAGACTATAATTGTTCCTTCCACTGTAGAGAGCTGAACATAACTTGTCATACATTCCCTTTTCTCCTCTAATTTTTCTTCCTGTTGGTTTTCTTCCTTTGCTGTGGACTCAGTCTTAGCTCCAACCTTGCTGGCTCTCATCCCCTACTCCTTGAACTTGGAAATCTGAATTTTGTGCAAGCTTACTTTTGACATTGCTTTTGTGTGAGCTCCTTAGTTTAGACAAACTGAAATTTAGACCATTTCTTACTTTCTTTGATCATTGGAATGATCATTGATCATTCTAGAACCCTGGAATGCACTTTTATGATCTAGTCATCAGTTTTTCTACTGGGGATGGTGTTCAGTTCACTTAGTGAAGAGACACTTTTTGTATGGGTCTTGAGTGTAGCATAGGGAATGTGGTTCAGAGAGCTAATGAGTCAGGTGGTACTATTCTCCTACATTTTCTTTGTCTGCTACTAAGTTTCTTCTCAACTCCGTTCACACCACACCTGCAGTGCCATACTCAGTGAGAGGGAGGAGTAACCTGGAATGGTTTTGTGCTGGGGACATTATGATGGGCCTCTGACCACTACCTCCACCTCCACAGAGCTCAGCAGTATGAATCCATAACGAGCCCAGCATTATGCCCTGACAATGAAAAGATACATCCTTTACCTATACACACAGAAAACACAACCTCATTAGAAATATAACTGCAGATAAATAATCCTAATACATATATACATAGCACACATATAACACACAGTAATGATTTTGGGGAGTGGAGTGAATTGCCCTAAAGGAGACTAATAAGAGGGCCTGATTTATTTCATGATAAAGAGCATTTTAATTTAAAAGAAAACAATAGACATAGAAAGTGATGTAAAGTACAGGATGGATTGAAGGAAAGGCATTTGAAGGTTTTGAGATGGTTCTTGTGGATCTGAAGAAGTAAAACATCATGTCAAGTATGTGAACTTCATTTTGGCACAATTAGAAGTTACAAAAAATTTTAATCCAGGGAGTGACAATCCAGTTAAGTTTTGGAAAGGTTGTCTGGAGAAGGGAATGGGTAGGAATAGAGGAATGGAGAAAAAGAATGCTGGATTAGATAGGAGCTTTTTCAGTACACTAGCATAATCAGGGAAATATGGACAAGCAGATTGATTACTTTTTCTATTATTTTCATTTGTACACCACCCTCTTCTACACCCAGGTATAGTAACAATCACATTTACCATTGACTGAATACCTAATATATGTCAAGTATCATTTCTAATCTTGAAAATATGCCTATGAAGTTGATATACTTTTTTATTTTATAGAGGGGGAAACCCTGGCCCAATGATATATAACTAATGAACAATAGAAGTGGAGTAGAGCCCACGTCCACGTTCTTCCTATTGTATAAGGAATACATTTCTGAAAGGTATCCTTAGCTGGTATTAAACACAGAAGTATCCATTTAAAATTTAGCCCTCCCTAACTTATTTATTCATTCATTTAAAATATCTTTTGTTAAGTTCCATGCAAAGTGACTGCAAGTAGATTCCAATGTGATAACATCATAACCTGAACTCATAGCTTCACTCATTACAAAACAACAGTAACTTAGCCACAAAACTTCAGTGCAAACTTGAACTGCAGAAGCAATGGCCTGGTGCCTGTCACAAAGCACCCAGCATTGTGCCACTTCCTCATGTGCCAACTCTATACCCACTAAGTGAAACTTTTTCACCTAAAAGCTTTCACACAACCCTAAGGTGAATGCAAAGCATTATGTAGTGACAATATTTTACCCAAAGAAACTGAAAAAATAAAAGGCAGCAAGAGCTTGGATTAGAATTCAACTACTAGCTCCTTATTCTGTATTGCTTTGCTGCCTCTTAAGACACCAGATTGAGGAAGATAAACTAGATGGGTTAGCACTTCTTTTGTGAGCTACTAACTAGCTCTTTACCTGCAACATAGACAACTAAAAAGAGAAGATACTGCCTCTTGGGAATCTGGATTGGTCAAGATAAAATATGTGTATCTTTCTAATGTATATTTTTATTATTCTTTTTTATGTATTTAGTACGGGGTCAACAGGATCTCACTACACCGATCAGACTCCTGTGATTCTTCCTGCTTTTCAGCCTCCCAAGCACTGGGATTATAGGCATGTGCCACCACGCCCAGTCTCAATTGAATCTCAGTGTGCACAGCGGTGGGGCCAGCATGGCAGGCCAGGGATTCAATCAATCCCTGGCTTTTCTGTCTGCCTGAGCAGGCATTTTAATCCACTCAGCTATCTAGGCAGCTGTACTTTTATTATTATTATTATTATTATTACAATTTATTTTATTTATTTATTTATTTATTTATTTTTTTATTTTTTTATTTTTTCAGAACCAGGGCTTGAACTCAGGACGTTGCACTTGCCAGGCAGGCACTTGTGCCCTGAGCTATCTCCCTGGCCCCCATTTTCATTATTCTTAAAAAATGCATGGAAAGAGATAATGTAGGTTTGGTAGCCTTTTCTTGCATGTGGTGCCTATTAGAGTTTCTGACTTCACTGGCATTCTGCCAGCAGTCACTGGTAGGTAGGAAGATTGTTGCTCTCTATGACCAGAGAATAATCAGTCTCAGTTCTACCTTGGCTCTAAACCAGCCAAAGTAATTGGCTTTCATTTTAATGTTTTTAATGGCTTGAAATTAATAGAAACAGCTGCTGCTACAGTGTGTGGGTGCCCTTCTCCAGAAGGAACCAGCAAAAAATTCCTTACATATTAAATAAACAATACAGTATAGAGGACAAAAAAGGTTAATTCAGGAAGTGAGCAGTATTATTTTTTGTTATAAAATAATCAGCTGGCAATATGTAGTACTGTATCTCCTCCCCACCCTTTAGTACCCTTTAGCCCTCAACAAAATATGATGAGACATCCTTGTATAAAAATGTGTTTTCTGTATCTGAGTATTCCCTCACTCTCTTTTTCTCCCTGGATGTGACTCACAAAGAGATTAGCTATGAGATGGCATGGGGAGAGAGAAGAAGTGGGTAAGAATAGAGTGCTGGTGACAAGACCACTATTACAATTACTTTGGAGAAGATAGGATGAGAATTAGAGAGGGTCCTGTTTGCATAGGGAGGTAGATTAATAATATGGATGCCCATGCCAGGTGCCCACTTGTGCTACACACCACGGAAGAAAAGGAATGGGCCAACTGGCTAAAGCCAGGAAGATCTCAATTGTTCCATCCATATCCAGTCAAGCATATGTTGGCATAGGATTCAAGTATCTTCATGAAAGGAATAGAAATGAGATCATATCTCACTTCTAAATATACCTGGAAAGTGGCCATTAGTTTTCTTTCTCTCCCTAGCCAAATAAGATAGAGGAAGCAGGAGACTGGCCATCATACAAATTTATGATTAGCTGCATGAAATTCAGGTAGCACAACTTTGCTGGAGAGGGAAGAATATGTATTTATAAGTCAGTCAACAGTGTGCATCAAACAAGTAGGACCCTTAACATTGTAGGAGATGCTTAATATATGTTGCTTCCTTTGAGAGTATCTAATTTGCTTTGTGATGCCTTGTTTTACATACTTCCTTTAGGACTTACAACTTGAGAAGAATGATTATTTGGTGGGGTTTTTATGTGCTATTTTGAAAAGAAGATGTGTGTTTTCTGTCAAGTCCATAGAGTTGGCATTTACCTGTTTACATCTATATTTTCTACTTCATTTTAGAGGAAATTAGATTCTATGTTAAAAAGATCCGAAGGAAATCTAGACAATGTCATTTTATTTTGTTTTGTTTTTAGAGAGCTTCATATATTCTGGTAGGTCTTAGGATGGTCTCTTTCCTTGTGTTCTAGAAATCTCCAAAATGATACTTTAAGAATTTAGCTTATGTATTTGGAGAGGAGACAGAGGGGACAGTAAAAGGGAAGGTGATCATTTATTAAGTTTAAATCATAAATTCACTCATTCATTAAGACTGCATTGGATTCTTCTTCAAGATCTATCATTGTACTAAATACTGTAGGTTTTTGAAACAAATCAGAAACACACAGGGATCTGAAATTAATATGTATAGCATTAGTTCATCTCAGAATTTCTGGCAAAGATTTTAAAGAAAAATATCATTTGACTTGGGCCTTATTTCTCTGCAAAGGGGTGCATCTTGAAGAAAGATGTGAAATAGGCAATTGTAGGTAAAAGAATACATTTTTTGAGACAGAGTCTCACTATGTAGTGTAGGCTAGCTTTTAACTCACTGTGTGGCCAGATTTGCCTAGAACTCATAGAAGTCCTCCCATCTCAGACTCCTGAGTACTGTGATTCTAGACGTGCACCACCACCACACCCAGAGTAATACATTTTAAAAGGCAGCGAAGTTTGTGAGAACATATATTTATGGTATTCAAACATTTATACAGAGAGATCACAATGTACATATATTGATGTGCTGAAATAATTTTTTAACAAATACTTTCACTTCTCTGATTTATCAACATTTTCGAGTATCTCCTCTGTGCTAGCTTCTGGAGAACCAGGGGTGAACACTATTGGTATCTGCCTCCAAGAGAGCTCAGTCTAATCATCAAGGAAAGCCATATATTTAAATTGATGTAGTAAGATAGGAACTAAACTGGTACAGACGTTTTTGAGAATATGATAAATACATCTACACATGCATGTGGTTTGTGTCTATTCACATGCATAGCACAACTCTGCACATATAATTAAATCTGACTATGAGAAGAAATACAGTCCTTCCTCATAGAAGTCAAAGACCTCTTCCATTATTAGGTTGTAAAATAGCTTGTTCTAAGAAATAGGTCAGCTTTTATTTTCTGTATCTTTGGAACATACATGTTAGAGCTAGGAAACTTCCTGGGTCACTGGCAAGATGAGGCTTTAGACCCTGTCCTTCCTGTGGTCTTTTAAGATGTCATAGGCGTCCTACTTCTCTTCAAAAGAGTTCTCAACACTGCCTTCATCCTCATCATATTTCTGGATTAATGGGAATAACTTCAGAATCTTGCTGTGATGATTAAGGGTACTGATACATTACAGAGTACTTAGGATGTCTTGGCACATGGTCAGTGCTGTGTACACAAATAGAAGATGTACTATAGTAGTTACCATTGTGTTATTACATTGCTTCTCTAGATTGTCTCACACCACCTGTAGTAAGTACAATCAAAAGGCTGCTATGTCTAACCTAAAATGAAGTGCAGGACATTTCTTTATTGGAGTTCCTTAAACTGTCCCATGCGGTACTCCCCTGAAAGGCAAGCCTCTCTACTTTCCCTTTAGATAAATGTTAAATATTTTATGCTGAGCTAAAATCTGTTTTCCTGCAATGTCCACAATTTATCTCCTGGTATGAGTCTTTTCATTTTTTTCATTGTTTTCTTAAAGATTAAGTAAATACTGTTGGAGTGCTGCCTGTAGCATCAGCAATGCAGAAGCAAGGGGTTCTTGCAGTTCCCCTCTGCAAGAAACTACAAGATTTTTTAAGAAATATCCAAGTGTTCATTTACATTTGTTGCCAGATTAAATGGCAAAATTCATTTCTCTCTCTCTCTCTCTTTCTCTCTCTCTCCCTCCCTCCTTCTCTCTCTCTCTCTCTCTCTCTCTCTCTCTCTCTCTCTCTCTCTCAAATACCAGTGATTAAACTCAGGACATTGAGCTTGCCAAGCAGGTTCTTTCCCTGGCCATCATTGTTCAAAGTACAGAAAAACTAAAGAGTAGTAAGGGAATGCTTTAGAGAGGAAGTAGTATGTTAAAGAATATGTTGAAGGATAGATAATTGCTTATGTATTTGTTATTTGTTGATTAACTAGTTTGTGTTTTAAGTTAGGCTTTGTTAACAACCGCCCACATACCACATTATGAGTAGTAGCTCTTCAGTTAGGTAGGAAGGCAGAGGAAGCTGACCAGCTAGAGGGAAGATCAAGTACAAAGATTTGGAGGTATAGGTGTTAGGGAGCTGTGAATAGTTTAATATGAATAAACACAAGTTCAAGGAATAAGGAAGAGATCACAAGAAGCTTTGTGGATCACACTTAATTGTAATGGCAGAAAGTAGAAAGCTATTTGAATGTTTATTTGTTTTTGCTAAACAGTACTGATGAAAGCACTGTGAGAAAATTTTTCTGACATGGAAGATAATATTAGACATTGAGTACCATAAGGAAAAGAAAGGTGACAAGGATTATAAGCAGAAATTTTGCAGCCATACTCGCCTATGTGTCATACAGATTCTACTTCTCACTATCCTTATAACCTCAGGGATTTCTTTACTTATTTATCTTAGCTTTGATTTTTACCAGATCCGTGTCAAGCGAATGTTAACAGTTTCTAGCTTATAAGATTATTATGATAATGTATATAAAACACCTAATGCAATGCCTGAGACATAAGGAGAATGTAACAAGAAAAAAATAGATAAAAAATTAAATTTAATTCAAATGAGAGAGTAGTCCCCTACACACAATGCCAGACTCCTTTTCCCAGTTTGGATTTAGTCTTTGCATCACTTTAAAGTCCTGATGAATATGGGCCACACAGCGCTTGTCAAGTAGACTTATATTTACAGTCTTGGAGGAATCTCAAGAAGTCTGGACCCTAAGCAGGATCTCAGCTTCCCCGAGTGATTACCCACGGTATATTAACACCACTCTGTCTGCTAATAAGTTCTACCCATATAGGAGAGCAGCTGGGATAGCTGAAGGCCATAGATAAATTCTCCTGATAACCAAAACTCTTAAACTTAAGTTGTTGAATTTGGCTGGAAGAGGAGAAAACTAAGATGATTAAGCATGGGCTTTGAACAGATACAATGATAAATGCAGAATTCAAAACAATGACATAACTCAAAGGCCCCTATGTGTAGGAACACTTGCTTTTTTTTCCCGCCCCCAGGACTGGGGATTGAACTCAGGCCCTCATCCTTGCCAGGCAAGTGCTGATTCTACTGAGCTGTTTCCTTGACCCCTGACATGATCATTTTGAGCACCAGAAACCTTAGGCTCAGACCTAAAAGTCAGAGACTGAAGCAACTAGCAGATCCAACTGGCTAGATACCTCAAGGGCACATTCGCTGACATTTTTTCCTAAATACACATTTGAACCCCTGAGAGTAGCTTATTCCACCAGCCTAATGTTTTGATCTTCAATCACAATGTAGATGTAGAGAACCATATACTCCCTCTACACCCTCTTTCCTGCATTGATTTTGTTCCTTCATTCTAGCTTTCCACTATTCCCTTTCCTCTCCAAACCTTTCTACTTTTTATTATTTTTTTCTGGACTTCAGCTCCATGATAATCTCACTCTTTTAGTCTACTAGTTCTTTTTCCTTTGGCCTTAACCGAACTATACTTGGCATGTTATACTTAAATATTTACTATATAAAATAACAAAGTGGAGAAAGTTACTTCTCCCACTGTCTTCTCAGAAGCCCCCTATTCTCTTGTAGTGCACTTATAGAAGTGCCCCTTCATTTCCCATGCACCTTCCAGGCCATTGTGTCTCCACCTCCACACTGACAATTCAATTTGGAAAGGTGCAGGGGAGCAATCTAGTTAAAAGGATGAATACCCAGAGGATTTGTGTTGATGCTATGTTAACATTTTAAGATTAATACTTTTTAATTATTTTTGAGTAGGGTGGGATTAGAAGTAAATATATTCTATTTATGATCCTAAGCCGATCCCTAGAAGCCTTTGATAATACAATGAAGTTTTATATACAAAGTGCTATTTATTGCTTTGTGCTTATGCTGAATATTTATCTTTCTGTCCTCCTCTTCAGCGCTTGCAGATTTTGTCTCTCGTTGATCCTGCGATCCAACACTTCATCCTCTTTTTCTAATATAATCAAATATTATGCTGCTCAATTAAATGTAGTATCACCAAATATATAAATAATCATCAATGCTATAGAATTCTTGTTCTTCCACAGAAGTCTCATCCCCCAGACTGACCATTTAAGCAACCTCAGAGAGACACCGATATAGAAAAGAAATTCTCAAAAAAATACCACTCATGTGTTACAGTCTTTTGGATCTGTTGTTTAGCCATGTTTTCAGGTCATTCTACTTGCAGCCAGTATCATTCTTATGTGCCTGATTTCATTTGTGTTTTCCTTCCCATACTTTTCTCCATGAATCCTGTGCTCTTTGCCTTCTCAGTTAAATGCTAGGTTATTAGAAGTGAACCTTAGATCCTTCACCCGCACTGCCACCATTCTGTGGATGCATTCAGACCTTTAAGAATCTGTGAAACCAATCCAAGGGCAAAGAGTTATGAAATAGTCACCAAGAAAGCAAGAGTTTGCAGACATGTGTTAATTTTATAAGCCTACAGTGGTCAATGCTAAATCATAGAAAAGGCACATTTTGAGAAGAAATTGATTTTAAGGAGTAATATGATTTAAATATACAGAAATGAGAGGCAGTCTCTTCAGGAGAATGGGTGTGCAGAGTTTCCATAGAAAAGCACAGGTGTGGGTATAGTAGTTATGTGAAGTGGTAGGTGCAAATTGGTTGCAGGAACTATGACCACAAAATTTTTCCTCTTCTTGTGTGTGCATCTTAGTGTTCCTTACTGTGAATAAATGTGCTGGTTTAACACAATTCATACATAGCATATTGTACAGCACTATATCCCCAAGTGTTTCTGTGGAAAATTAGTCTCGTGGGATATTGTATAGACAAATAATACAAATAACTTAGAGAAATGTTGAATGTTCATTTTTGTTCTTGAACTATTCACAGTATGTACTAGTGTATTGTAAAAGATATGACCTACTCTTGCATGAAAATGATAAAAGATGGGTTACAGAAACCTGGTTGCCTTGTGAAACGTGGTCTCATACTGTTTTGTCTAACATCACATTGTTTATTTCCCTTAAAGAAGCTTTAGAGCACATAACTGCGTGGCTTAGTCATCCTTCGCATTTTATTGATAATTTTCCAATTAGGATATGTAGTCTATGAAGAATGAGACCTTGTCTATCATATTTCCCATTGAACATCAAGACCAGATCATAATGCCTAAGAATATTACAAGTGCAAAAATTGGGATAGACAGATGTATGAAACTGGCTTGTCTTTGTTTAGCTTTGGATCTTCAAAAGAGTTGAAAAATAATAGAGCCAAATTTTAAATAAAGTGTATCACCATCTTCCAACCTCCAGCACCTGGTGTCCATGATGCTGTAATTTTGTTTCTAGCATTCATTCCTGTGTTATCTTTTGAAGCTTGAACCAATAACTGATATGTGCAAATTTCTTCGTATCTTTCAGGCAAAGGCTGCCACCTAAAAATGTTTACTACTATCGATGCCCAGACCATAGGAAGAATTATGTGATGTCCTTTGCATTCTGTTTTGACCAAGAAGAAGATATTTACCAGTTTGCTTACTGCTACCCATACACATACACTCGCTTCCAGCATTATCTTGACAGCCTGCAGAAAAGAAATATGGATTATTTCTTCCGGGAGCAGCTGGGCCAGAGTGTGGTAAGGCCAGCATTAAGTTTAAAAAACTCACTTAGAAATAGGCAAACTTGGGGTAGGACTTAGCAATAGGTATTTATGGAGTTTAAAAAATGAACATTAGTTCTTTGTAGATTATGTTCTGTGACTTTTAATTGTTATATTATATTAAATAATGATATAAATAATATGCAATTATAACTAATGATTTTTAAAAGCATTGTTTTTATAGTGTGATTAATTGCTACTATGAGAACCAGAAAATAACAGAATAAAATATGAGACAGATGGTGGTTATTCTGAATGAAACTGATGTAGCTTGCTTGCACAAAAGTTCTGGTAAATATTAGAAACCATGAAAGAAGAGGAAAAAAAAAAAACTGAGAGAAAAGGAAACTTTTAGATTTTACAAAAAAGAACGGGAGGGTATTTTATGACTGTAATCTTCTGATATGAGAAATAATATTTTTAATGAATCCAATTTACTTTTATAAAGATTAGCAGTTGGTGTGCAAATCTGATTATGTTGACCAATATGTTTTCTCTGTCTGACATCTTATCAGTTTGCCTTCTTGAGGTTTAGTTTTCTACATTTGGCAATTTCATTTTTCCATTCCTTATTAGTTTCCTGTTGTTGATATGATGAATCACAATAATACTGTGGGTTTAAGCTAACACAAATTTATCATCTTGAAATTCTGGAGGAAGAAGTTTAAATAGGTTTTATTGAACTAATGTGATGGTAAAGATCTACATTCCTTTTAGGTACTCCAAAAGATTACTAATTTTCCTGCCTTTTCTGCCTTCTAGAAGCTGCTTCTTTTTCTTGGTTTGTGGTTTCCTTCCATCTTTTTTTATTACTTTTAATAAGAACTAACAGTGTATAACAATGTGACAGTTTCAAAACACATTAGTTGTACATTTCAATATTTGATACAATGCATGTTATTGTCCTCCTATTAGTTATACAGATCACGGGGTGTAGATGTTGCAGTTTTACAAACCATTAGAAATTCAAACGAATTTCTTCTCATTGAACTAAGAGAAAGTAATCTAATGTTCAATAATCACGGTGGGTTATTGGTAAAACTGGCAATATTGGAAGCTGTTGATTTAAGCCTTTTACAGCTCAGTATTCTAATCTAGCTTTATGTTTTATGTCTTGTGGTTAAACTATTCTGCTGATGGTTAAGGGCAATTTTAAGCAAGACCTGTATAGCAAAACATGTAACTTTTGTATCTCTCACTGTCAGTGAAATCCCCTCAGGATTTACTTTGGAACAATGTACAGTGCTTTGTAGAACTGTTGGCAGTGTCAGCCAACTGGATGAGTCATGGCCGTTGCTTGACCAATTTGCTTTCTGTGAAAGCCTGAGAGAATGTTTTCTCTCTAGGTGACTCTCCTTTGGCACACTATGTATCTTCAGTCCCTTTCCTCTGTAGCCCCATAATCTCCTTGAACAGAAAGTTTGGGAAATCACTGAGTTATAGGATGTTGTCTTATGTCCTCAATCCTCACTGACCTTGGAGGGCTAGGGCCAAAATATTGGCTATCCTTGTAGTCCTTCTAATTGTTGATCTGTAAACTGATATTCTTAACCCATCAGAAGAAAAGCTTAGTGATACTATTACTCTATAACGTATGTACTTGAGCACAAAATCACTATCTTTCTGAGTATCAAACATCTTAGACTTAACTTGAAATTGGTATTTTTATCAATCATTGATATTCTAATAAATCTCTATAGAATGTGATAAAAGCAGTTACACATTTTTACACATTTAGAAATCTAAGTATATGCAAAATTGTAGATGGTCAATCCTATGACATTTTCCTCGTCTCTTACTCTCATTTAATACCATTTTTTGTTCTCTTGTAAAAGAGAGAGAGAGAATAGCAGTAACTGAAATTAGAAGCAGCATACATCTAAAATACCAGAATGACAGGCATTCCAAGCATATTTTTACTGTTATGCACTGCTATCCTCAGTGTTAAAAACATTTTGGAAGTTCCTAGGATCATTATCTAATTCATCCTGTATATATAAGTGCATGTTTTTGCCCCTGCCATGCTTCCTATCTTCTCTGCTTGCAGTCACTTCAATATTTAACCCTTAAGTCCTTGATTTCCATTCAGCTTTGTTATGCCTCTCCATTTTTATTTCTTCTTTTGAGATCTTGCACTAGGGAGACTATATAATATTTACACATGTAGGTATGGTTTATCTCATTTATGAGTATGTGTTCAAGATACATCTATTTATATATGAAGTCCTAGTTTATGATTCTTTATAGCTGAGTAATATCCAATTGTATAAAAGCACCACATCTTTTTCGGCCATTTTCAGATAATGGGCATTTTGGTTGTTTCCAAGATTTGGCTATTATAAATTGTGCTGCTATAAACATAGGTGCATAGATACCACTATGGTATGATGTTTTCAGTTCTTCTGGGAAAATTCCCAGCAGGAGGATAGCTAGATTAAATGGGATTGCTAGTTCTAGTTTCTGAAGGAGTTTCCACACTGCTCTCCATAATGGTTGCACCAGTCTGCATTCCCACCAGCAGTGGAGAACGGTTCATTTTTCTCCATAGCCTCTCCAACATTTGTTGTTGCTTGATTTCTTTATAAAAGCCATTCTTTCTAGAGTGAGATGGTATCTAAGTGTTGTTTTAATTTGCATTTCATGAATGGCTATTGAAGTGGAGCATTTTTTTCTGTATTCGTAGGCTTGTTGAATTTCTTTCTCTGAGAAGTATGTGTTCATCTCAGATGTCCCTTTCTGGATTGGGTCTTTGAATTTTGGGACCCTAATGATTTTTAGTTCCTTATAGATTAAAATACATCAATTATTGGTTGAGTCTTTCTTGTGCTGCATTACTCTGATACTAACTTCTTAAGTCACACCTGAAAATTATCTTGTGTCAAGTGTAGCACCTTATTTATAGTTCCCAGAGATTAGAACTTGAACACCTTGGAGAAGTGCAGAATTTTTTTTATGATTTCTTTTTTTTTTTTCTTTCTCTTTCTCCTACCCAAACGTGATCTTCTTTGTGCCAATAGTAGGTTGGTTGTTTGCTAATAAATATGCGGATGAAATTTTGGTTTTCTGTTTCACTCTGTAAGAAATGTATGCTGTCCCCTATATATAATTACTTAGCAGGGCTGGTGATATAGCTCAGTAGAATAAGTGCTAGATAGATAAATAAATACTTAGAAGTCTTAAAAGTTCCAAGGAAAGATACTGGTGGAATTGGCAAAAGACACTTCTTCAGTATGTTTGTGGAGAAATAGGCCTTGTGTACTGTGAGTTAAACATAAAAGACAGTTCTACTTTTAAATAAATATAGGATATCTCAGAATGAGAGATATGATAAGGACATATGTATGACTCAAGTACCTGAGAACCAAACTTAGTCACAATATTCTTATTAACTAAGAAAGGACAATTTCTAGATACCAGAGTCTTTGATATGGTTTGTATCTGAAGGCACTGGTATAAGTACTCCAGTTTTGAAGGAAGATAATTAAAAGTGGGAAAGCTAAAAATGCCAACATGGAGAACTATGGGAGACAAGGCAACAAGCAAGATTTTGAATTTATGGTGCTAAATTCATGAATTTAGGTCATATCTGGTTATAGCATCGTACTAGTTACACCATGCAAAATGGCATTTTATGTTGTTACTCATCAGCAGGCCCTTCAAATCCTACTAAATGAAAGTCCTTTGAACATGCATTAAAGCCATGGTGTGACATTCAAAGATGAAAATAAGGGAAGTATTTTTATTTTTATTATCTTCATAGTTTTAATGAGGCATAAATTATGTATCATAAAGTTCATACATTGTTTTTAGTGTTTAACAAATTTAAAATTGTGCAATGATAACCATAGTCCAGGTTGAGAACATTTCCATTATCATGATTTTTCTTAATAATCCCTACTTCTACCCTTAGATCTCTATTGTTCTGCTTCCTAGTAATATGAAATGTATTTTTCTGAATTTCACTTAAATGGAATTATATAATATATAATCTTTTTCTGTACTTTATATCTTTCACTTAGCAATGCATTTTTGAGGTTCATCCTATGTTAGCATGTATCAGTAGTACACTCATTTTACTGTTGAGTGGCGGTCAATTCAAAGTCCATATTATGGCTTTTTTCACTATTCTCCAGTTTATGGATACTTTGTTTCGGCTCATCTTGAAGTTATTATGAATGGTGGTATAATAAATATTCATATACTTTGTAAAGAGATACAATTAAACATTTAGTGAGTTGATTTCTAAGAGTAGAATCATCACATCATATAGAAAGTTTATGTTCAACATTGTAAGAAGGCACACATTGTATTGTAGGAAATACAGGGGTTTATGTTTGCTAACATTTGAAACAATATTTTCTTTATTGTAACCATTTTAGTTTGTGTATATGTAGTAATATCTCTTTGTAATTTTAATTTGTAAGTAGCATTGAAGGTAATATAGTATACCCTAATAACAGTGATATATCAATTTTAACCACAAAAAATTGGTAATTAAAGTGTAAATGCTGAAATGGGAAAATAGCTCAGTAGATTAATGTACCTGTAAGCAGGTGCAGGGGCTGAGGGTTCGATCCCTGGATCTGCCCTGCCATTCTTGCCTCCCAAGGTGCACTGAGATGCCAGCTGAGATTGGGTATGGTGATCCTGATTACAAGAAATTAATCTTGTAATCCCAGCTTTTCAGAGGCTGTAAACCGGCAGATCACTATGAGTCCGATCTAGTAGTGAAATCCTAAACACCCTGTAGACCCTTCCCTAAAGAAAAAAAATAGAAAAAAGTGTAAATACTAATACAGAAATATTTACATACAGCCAATATCTACTAAATACAATAACTATGCATCCAGTTACTACAAAACTGTATTCAGTTGCAATAGCTTAGTAAACTATCTAAAAATTAATAAAGCTTATTGATTATATTAATAAGAACAGAGGTTTCGGAGAATGGGAGAAGGAAATAGGCAAAAATTTTAAAACTTATTCAGTGGAAGATGAGGAGGACAGAAAAGCAAAATAAATATTACTGTTGAGGAATAAAACATATTGGTAATATTAGATAAAAGTGACAGAAAAGAATAAACAAGAAAAAATGTAGATAACAGGTGTAAAACGTGGAAATACATTGGTGGTAGATTTGATGGAAGGGTGGTAGGAGGCAGAAAAGAGACACAAGGAAGGACATGAAGTCATAAGAAAAAAGCCTTAAATTTAGCACTGAACGTGTACAAAGGGGCTGGAATGCATGGTATGTGCTGTCAAGGCTGCAAGGTTCCATTCAATGAGTCTTACACTTATTGAAGACTACAGACCAATCAGGAAAACCATAACTTGAATACTGCTGGACAACTTAAAATATATGGACAATATTAGATAAAAGTAGCAAAAGAATAAACAAGAAAAAGAGGGGGAAAACAGCAAAGGAAAAATTATAAGCAGAGGGAAAACTTAAAAGAAAAATAGGAGAAAAAACTCTATAAAGAGTCCAAAACGAATGAAACTAACTAAACAGCAGGACAGTAACAGCTCTACTCTGAATCTTCCCTTCTCCACACTGACTCTTCCCTCCACACTCCTGGGCCACTCCACATTTCTTCATATTTTCAAAAACCATCTTTTCTGTTCCTTTGCATGTAATTGAACCCATCATTTTTTTTTTCTTAACACGCTAGCATTGAGTGTAAAGATTGACTGGAAATATAAGAATTCTACAACCAGTGGGGACTATAACCTCTTTTGTTCTGATATTAGATTTTTAAAAACTGGGTAAGAGTATACGTTATCTTCTTTTGATAACTAGGCCTCCTTCTAGTAGATTTTTGTTGTCCTTTAAATAAAACAATTTTTATTTCTTTCATATTCTCTTTATAAGAAAGATATTTTTCAAATAATTTCAGGTTTGCTGAAAAGTTAAAAATGAAATAGAGTTCCCATGCACCCTTCACCACTAATATTAATATTTCACATAAGCATGGAGGATTTGTGGGAAGTGAGAGATTGAAATTAGTAATATCTTTGTTAAATAAAATACAGAACTCTATTCGTATTTCCCCTGGTTTCCACTAATGCACTGTTTCACTTTTTGCTCCAAGATTCAGCACCAAGTACCATATGAGCTAATAGCAGATCTTAAACAGTGTACTATTGAGCCTTTTTGCTTAACCTGATAATTTCAATCTACTGGTTTTAGTCTTTATATGAGATTTTTGATCATTTTGATTTTAAAACTCTCTTCTCTACAATGTATTAGTGATTTTATTCATAGTAAATCTAATTACACTTTTTAAACATTAAACCAAAAGTACAAGTGTTTAATAAGACTCATGAGTAAGGAAAGAGACTCTTGGCTATTAACAGAGATTTCACCATAGGCTGGAATTTCAGATCAATTTTGTGTTCATCCCTAGGCTCTGTTATGCTTCTAACCTCATAATATAAGTCACCTAAGTGTATTAAGATTTGCCTGTTTCTAAAATCAATCCAATTAACTTCAATTTATATAAATTTATTTTAATATATCTCACATATCATGTATTGATTAATAAACGCTTAAAATCCTGTTTCATTCAATCTTCATCTCATCTACAAGATATTTTTATGCCTAGATTAATTAATTTCATGCTGCATAAAAGAAAATCTAATGTTAAGGAGAAAATATTTTTAATGGATTACTTGTTAAGGAAGGGTTAGCTAGGTAAGACTCCACAGTCTTTTTAATTTTTTGTTTTTTACTATTTTCTATTCTGTTAAAAAATAAAAATAGGAAAATATAGGGCATAGCCTGAAAGTGCTGTATTCTTGGGCTGCCATGCGTAGAGTAGAGCTTCCATTGCATGAGAGCAGAATAACTTCCAAAATGATGATATGATGAATAGAGCATGATAAAGGAGTAAAAGAAAATCCTGAAATAAAAATCATTTACTATATAATTCTGACATTATCTTTTGGCTACTCTTAAAAAATAAAAATATTGAAAAAATAACAGGAAGAAGAAACAGAAAATGGAGAAAGGGAGAGATGAGTTTTTAAAAACTAAGGAAAAAGAATGCAGAATCAGCTTTAATCATATTCCACCCACTTTCTAACCAAAACACTCTCGCTTCTAAGAGGATAAATGACAAATTGAGAAATGAATTGAACACTTTCCTAGAATCTTGTTAGCATCTATTTTAGAATTAAGAAACAGCTTACTCACTACAATTTTTAGCGTTTCATATTTATTTGACTTATGAGACATCAGAAAGGTCAAATATTTAAAATTTGTATTAATATATGTTTGCAGTACATAATGATTCCATTCATCATGGACATTTGCTATGTGTACTTAACACATTTTCATTCTTCTTTATGCCCCCCACCTCCTTCTTCCTCCCTCTACCTATTACTGCTATTTTCAAAAGAACTATCTCTGTTTCTACTGTGTATGTTTTATTTTGCTTTGAGTTTTCCACATAAGAGAAGGCGTTCAAGAAAGATTAATTTTAAAGTTATTTATAAGCATGCTTTCGACCTCAGAATTTTTTTTTCAATTTTTCTATTGTTTAAATTTAACAATGGTTATATTACATATTTTCATCATCAGATCAGTTTGGATTAATACATATAGGTATATAAGATTGATCAAACAATTAAATATTAACCTTTCTAAATCCACATTACTTTTTTTTTTCTTTTCCCCTTTCTTTTCTTTGAAAGTTGACATATTGCATATTGTCCTCACAATCATTCTACAGAGTACAGTGTGTGGGCATGACCCACCTCCCTATTGATGTTGCTTAGAAAAATAAAAAAATAAAAAAACGGAAAAGAATATGCTTTTCTTTGGACTAAGAGGAAGCAGATACATATACAGTCAAAGGTTTTGCAATTGCAGTGTGCCACCAGTGAAGCTTGTGTTGTTGGAGGCTGTTTGAATCTAAGCCTCCTAAAGCTCATCTGACCAATCTACCTCTGCGTTCCATGCATTGTAATTAAGGATTTTTTTTTTTTTTCTTGCTGGGTGGTCAAGGGCAAATCGAAGGAAGACCTGTATAACTAAACATTCTTTTTTTTTTTTTTTGTATCTCCCAGGGTCAAATCGCCTCAGGATTAAGTTTGAGACCATAGACAGTACTTTGTAGAACTGTTGTTAGTGTCAGCCTTCGGGACGAGTAACGGCCATTGCTTGGCCATTTTGCTTTCTGTGAAAGCCTGAGAGAATGTTTTTCTCTGGGTGACTCTCCTTACACGCACTGCAGTTCATTCATCCCTTTCCTCTGAGGTCCCCTAATCTCCTTGACCAGGAAATTTGGGACACCTCTGAGTTATAGGATATTACAGCACAGGTTCTCTTATATCCTGGGTCTTTATTGACCTTGAAGGGCTAGGGCCAAAATATTGGCTATCCTTATAGCCCTTCTTTTTCTCCAATTTTCGGTCTGTTAACTTACATTCTTAACCCTCCAGCAGAAAAGCTTTGTGATACT
>PVJA010011724.1:0-53930 GCA_004027025.1 Myocastor coypus | reverse complement strand
ACACACACACACACACACACAGAGCCTATGCAGTTGTGCACCTCATACCGTCGTAGTTGTTCTAGTAATAAAGTCAGCGCATCTAAGACCTCTTCAGGCAATATAAATATGCTTGTGTTTCAGTTGCACAGCTTCTGCTTAGATCATCATTCCAGAATCTGACACAAATAATTAGAGGGCCACATCCTGTTAGGTTATCTTAATTTCTCAGTGCTTCACTATTGAAAGAATTGTCATTCACTTTTGCTGCATACTTTCTATATTGTTGAGACTTCAGACTCCTGTGAGGGTTTTCAAAAATTAATAATTCTTAGGGCCAGTGAGATAGCTCCGTGGACTAAGCGCCTGCTTAGGCAAGCACAGGTACTGGGCTTCAATCCCCAGTACCATCAGCCACACAGACCCCTCCCTTGAGAGTAGTGCTGCATGCCATAATCGCAGTCCTGAGGAGGCTGAAAGTAGGAGGATCGCTGTGAGTCCATGCTTTGTAGTGAAACTCTGTATCAAATTAATAATAATAATAATAATAATAATAATAATAATAATAATAAAATGTTTATTCCCAAATCCTAGGTCTAACCTGTGAACAGTGTCAGTAGTTTGTCCATTTCTAGATCCAGCTTCTCAATGTCCATAGTGAATGACACAGAGGAAATACTATTTGTGGAATGTATGAATGGATTCATAGATGATAATCTCATAGCTTTTGTAAAAATATGTAATTTCATTCCTACATATCTTCTAACTATTGCTATGTGCCCATATTCTCGCCTACACATATTTGATTAAAAAGAAAATTCAACAAAATGATTTTTTTCATATAATACACATAACTGTGTATAAAAAATAAAGAATACCTTCAGACAAATAATTGCCATATTAGGCTCATATAAGCAAATGGCTAACAATAAAAGATGTGTGCCTGAAAGTGGATTTGACTGTAAAAGCTGAGCCAAATATATCAGAATTGTGGCCACGAACAGTACAGGTACTTCATGCGCAGAAACTGAGAAGTGAGCATAGACTCACTAACTTCTCAATACAAAGCTGAAAATGAACCTGACAGAGAATAAAGATGTTGAGAATAAAAGACTGGCTCAGTAGTTCTTGGAGGGCTGCAGAGGTCATGTAGAAGACTGACCCTTCACCACTCTGCTTTCCTACAGGTCAGGACTTTGGTCCTCCAGGCCATAATGAGTGACAACCCAGGCCCCTTGCACACACTCCCAGCTTTTAGGTAACCTTTGCTTTCTGGCTTGTTCTTCAGGGGCAGAAACATAGCAGAGTCTGCTGTGCACCATGGGGAAGGATCCTTCCCCCCTCTGTTGGATAGTTTTCCTTGCTTTACTTTCAAGAATACTCATCTTGGACAGGAAAAAAAAAAATGGCCCAGTGATGAGAAATAACAACTCAGTCTATCCAAGATTCAGAATCCAGACACCGGAATATACCTACTTGGGGAAGAAAAAGAGAAAGGAAAGAGAAAGGACTTCACAGGAATATTAAAGTCTACAGAGAAATCAGGAAGACAGACACAACACAAATTAGAAAAGGTGGAAAGCCTGTGCTTTCTCTCTGGCTTCCAGTTGGCATTTTACACCTTACAGGAGAGGAAAATGGAACCCACAGAGACAAATCAAATGCTGAGGACTCAAGGAGGGTTCAGAAAGAAAAGCAGAGAAATGAACAGTCATTGTTGTGATCTGTAGGAATCATAAGGCATTCTGCTCTCAGTGGACTAGTGCAGACAATGGTTGGTGAGGGTCTTAGTCTAAATGGCCAGAATCTCCACGGAGACAATTAACACTGGGTATTTTTTCCAGAAACAATTGATGGTTTGATGGCAAGACTTGGAGCAGCTTTGCTCCAAGCAGATGCAGTTGAGGAGCAGACTGGAAAGAGACCATTGAGGAATTTAAACTAAAGGACACAGTCTCTGCTTATCCAGCCAGAGGACTGGTCCAATCTGAATTGCTTT
This sequence comes from Myocastor coypus, assembly GCA_004027025.1. NCBI lineage: Eukaryota > Metazoa > Chordata > Mammalia > Rodentia > Myocastoridae > Myocastor > Myocastor coypus. The sequence continues at coordinate 51,952 of PVJA010011724.1, read as the reverse complement.
GGATTTGAAAGATGCAGCACTGGAGTCCTACTCCTACTGCCTGCTGGAGCCTATATCCTTCAAGGATCTGGGTTCTGAATATCTTGTTTTTGGACCAGCATGAGCCATGACACATCTTGAGTTAGATCCTGACCCCAAACTGCAGATGCCAGAAGGAAACCATGCATTCGAAATCACAAACAAATTTCATTTTCATGTCTATATTTTCTTTACTTCTTTCCTTTTAATTTTTCTTCCATTACTTTGTTGAGGTTAATGGAACTCTTTGTCATCTTCCTTTGTCTCTTTTTAGCTTTTATCTTCTTTGTATTTTTCATTCCTGCCTTTTTTGATTTTCCTCCTTTAATTTTTCCCTCACACTTTTGTTCTCCATATAATTTCATTTTTCTCCCTTTTTTATCTTCTATTTCTCCTCAGATTTTTCTGTCACTTTTACCTAACTCTATAAACACCTTTCTACTTCCCAATGGAATCTTTACCAGTTTTTCTCTTTTCTGTCTCATCTTATAGTTTAAGCTTTCAAATATTTTTTCTTGGCTTTGATAGTATTTTCTCTATCTTTAATAGTATGATCATAAATCTATTAATCTCTATATAGTTGATTCTACAGAATTGTTATTGTATTCTTTCCTACCATTATTGGAAATGTAGCTGTCACATTGGAACTCATAAGCTATAAATTAATACCTGTGTTATCTAATATTTATACTACCTTTGTGATTTCTTCTCTAGGGTATGCATAATTGATTATTCTGGTATGCTAATATTCAATTGAACTTGAACTAGACTACTATAGCTGGTTTACTTCATATTATCAGAGTTGCATAATTACTATTAATGGGTCTTTTTGTAAACTAACACCCAGATTCTTTTGTGACATTAAAAGTACAGGGGTACATTGCTAGAGAACTTCACCTTGAGTGAATAACAGTTCAGCTTCCGCTTCTAGGTCAATCAAAGTGTTTGCATCTTGAGGTAGAGACCAAATTAGCCGTGTTCACAATGCATCACTAAAAAGTTACTGAAGATATCCCTGTACTAGGAAGAAGTCTCTACACTCATAAACATCCACAAACCTCAGCACAAAATAAAGAAAAAAAAATGGGAGTATGAGAAGGCCAGACAAGAAAGTGCATCTCAGAAGTCTCAGCTCCCCAGAGCCAATCCTGGCTCCTCAAGTGAAACTAGCACAAACCATACACCCAAATTCCTCAAAAGGATAATATAGGAGATTATAAAAGAGACAAAGGAGGCATCCAGTAGAATCACAGAAGATATAAAAAAACAGACACTGGAAGAAATAACCAAATTGATCCAGCGGCTTTCAGATGGCACTATTAAAAAACTAACTAAGTGAAAAAAAAATGATAGAATATAAGTTATCAGTTTAAAAAGAATTAAAGTCAATGAAAAGATTACAGGCAGAAATTCACGAAATAAAAAAAATTGAAGGAATGGACAAAACCAAAGTGACAAATGTGAGCACAAAATTTCAGGGCTAAAAGATAATGATGTCTTTAAAGACCAACTACTCAAAGATCCTGACAGGTAAGAGAAGAATATGGACAATGGTTGCAAAAGTTGATAGATGACACAAAGAAGACTAAGGTAAGGGTAATTGCAACAGAAATAATGAGAGAGCTTTCCAAATATAGAGAAATATACATACAATAAGTGAGACCACAGAACTCCAAATAGAACAACCAAAAGAGAACCTCTTCACATCACACTATAGTTAAAGTGCTAGAAAGGTAAATCCGTTGGAACTATAGCAAAGTTCTCAACACAAACATTAAAGGCCATGAGGGTTTATAATGAAATATCTCAGGCCCCAGAAGATAACAGCTGTTAATCTCAGCTTACATATCCTGCAAAATTTTTCTTCAAAATTGATGGAGAAATAAGGTATTTCCATTACAAGGGGCACCTCAAGAAATTCATTATCATGAATCAACCCTACAAAAAATTTCAACTATATCCTAAAAGAGACAATGAACTGAACGATACGTATGAGGCAAAAAGAATAAAAAGCAATCAGCAGCGAGAAAACAATGTAATGACAAGTCAACAACTTTCAGTAATAATGCTCAATGTGAATGCTCTCAGTTCCCCAATCAAAAGACACAGAATGAACTAAGAAATAAAACCCAAAGACATAGACTAGAACACATTTAATTCAAATAGAAACTGACAACTTGAAAATAGAGTGGAAAGCAATATTTCATAAAATAGGAAATCAACAAAAAGTAGGAGTAGTTGTTCTCTTTTCAGACAAAGTGAAGTCAATAATTATAAGGGCAAAAATGATACATTAGTTATTGTTAGTAAGAGAACAGATTTAGTACAGGCTACAAAAATTTACACGATTAGCTGATGATATCTGCCCTAAGTCACAAGAGTGTGGAAGAGTGCAAGAGATTCATCAATGTGCTAGAAATCTGAAGAACTGAGTCAAGGGCCTGGATCCCACATCTGACTTACTCCCGTAAGTCCAGATGAAAGCCTAGAGTCCATAACAATGTCCAGGATGAAGTCATAGCAAGAGACGAAGAAATATATGATGGAATACTGGAGGGTGTGCAACAGAAAGCCCAAAGGCTAGCACTGCATGATAGGTTAATGGCACTAGCAGGCTGAAAGTTCAGTGCTGAAAGCCAAAATATCTGCAGAGATCCAGGAGATGACATTCAAGGCAAAGGCAAAGACCAGAGCTCCTCCTCTGAGAACAGCAGCCAGCCTTGGTGAAGGTGAAGACCAAGGCCAGCCAAAAAGAAGAGCCAAAGTGTCTGAAGAAAAGCAGCTGGGACAAAAATCAGCTGAGATAAAAATCAGCAGCAATGAAGCTTTCCAAGGAAAATTACCATAAAAATCCTCCCCTCATTTTCCTTGCTCACCACTCTGACAGCACTGCTGCTTAACTGTATTTTCCATGGCCAGTGCCATGTTATCTCAGTTCATCTGGGCATTTCCATTCAAGTTAACCATTAATTAATTAATTACTCACGACAGGAGATCAGTACATATATGCTAAGAGAACAATTTAAGAAGAAGAGGCAACATTTATCAACATATACAGCAAACCCTGGCACAACCAACTTCATAAAGCAAAAATTAGTGGATATGAATGATCAGATAAACACCAGCATAATTTTAATTAAGAACAATTATAATGGAGAGCATTTCTAATGGAGAATATCAGCCACTGTCACAATAGGCAGATCAACTAACAACAAATCCAACAAAGAAATACCAAGACTTGAAACAAACCTTTAAGTAAATGAGTTTAATAAATACCAGAGAATGTTCCACTCAACAACAGAATGTACATTCTTCTCCACAGCACCTATGCCCTTCTCCAAATTAAACCACATACTAATCCATAAAGCATGATAAAATAAATTGCAAAGAAAAAAAATATCTGTAGTATATTATCAGATCATAGTGCAATGAAATAAGAAATCAATAATGAAAATAATCATGGAACCTAAACAAGCATAAGGAAATTGAACAATATAATTTTGGTCACTGAAGAATTTAGAGTTCCTACAATCAATTATTAAGTTCGGTACAATACACCAAAAACTATGGAACACAATAAAATCAATCCAAAGAAAGAAGTTCATAGCAGTGAATTCCACATCAGAAAAACAAAGTAAGCTAAAAAATAAATAAATAAGCTAAAGATACATGTCAAGGTTCAAAAAGAACAACACAAATTCAAAGGAAGTACAAGAAAGGATATTATAAAGGATAGAGAAGAACTTTATGAAATTAACACTGCCAAAGTAGAATCAAGGAACTGAGGAACTGTTTCTTTCAAAGAATAAACAAGATAGACAAACCCATAACCAATTTTGTCAAAATAAGGAAAGAAAAGACCCATTCCTAGGCAATTAGAAATACAAAAGGCAAAATCACAATCAATTCTGTTGAAATCCAGATCACTGGTAACTACCATGAGAATGTGTACTCTAATAAAATGGAAAATTTAGAAGATAAAGTGAAAGTTGTCAATTTTCTGTAAGGTTTTCATCATGAATGAATGCTGGACTTTGTCAAAAGCTTTTTCTGCATCTGTTGAGATGAACATATGACCTTTGACTTTGGCTCTGTTGGTGTGGTATATTGAATTTATGAATTAGTGTATATTGAACCATCCCTACACTGTTAATATGAATTCCACATGGTACTGATATATAATCTTGATGATATGCTGCATTCTGGTTGTTAGTACTTTATTGAAGATTTTTGCATCTATATTCATGAGAGACATTGGCCCATAGGTCTCTCTTCTGGCTGAGTCTTCCTTTGTTTTCAATATCAGAGTAAAACTTGCCTCCAGAAATGAGTTTGGGAGAATTTCTTCTCTTTCAATTTCATTAAAGTGTTTGAGAAAGTTGGCATTAATTCTTGTCTAAGTTTCTTGTGAAATTCAGCACTGAATCCATCTGGACCTGAGCTTTTCTTTATTGATAGGTTTTCTTTTATGTTTTGTTTTGTTTTTATTAAATTTTCAATTTCATTTGACCGGTATTGGGTTATGCAGAACTCTTGCAGCTTCTTGATTCAATTTAGGTAGTTCGTATGAATCTAGGAATATTTCCATTTCCACTGTATTTTCTATCTTATAGGACTAAAGATTTAGGAAATATATATTGATGATCTGAATTTTAATAGCGCCTGTAGTGATTCCAGCCATATCATTCCTCATTGTATGACTTTGCAATTGTGTTTCCTTTTTTTAAAAAAATAAGGTTGGGAAGGGTTTTATTAGTTTTATTTATTCTTTTGAAAAACAACTCTGATCCATTAATTCTTTGTATGATTTCTTCATCTCCATTGAATTTATTTCTGCTCTGATCTTTATTATTTCATGCTTTATTGGGGCTTTGGGCTTAAATTTCTGTTCTTTCTCTAGGAGCGTGAAGTCCAACATAAGATTGCTTGTTCGGACTCATCTGGATGTGAGAATTTTACTGATGTGAGAATTCACTGCTGTAAATTTCCTTCATTTGCAAATATATTTTTAGTACAAGTTCTACAGGGTCAATAGTATCTCACTAGGTAGATTAGACTTGTAGTGATCTGCCGATGTTCAACCTCCCAACATCTGGGATCACAGGTGCACACCACCACACCCAGTTTCAATTACAGTCTCAGTGCACCCCAAGGATGAGGCAAGCACAACACACTGAATATTGAACCCCGCCCAATTCATCTGCCTATGCAGGTGTTTTAATCCACTGAACTATTTCTTGAGCCCCAAAGTTCCCTCTTAAGGTAACTTGTATTACATTCCACAGATTTCGGTACACTGTATTATGACCAGCTTGATAGCTCAGTGGACTAAAGCACCTGCTTAGGCAGCACACATCTACTGGGGTTCAATCCCTGTCCTACCCTGCTGGCCCCACTGCTGGGGCGCCCTGAGACTGGGCATGGTGGTGCAAGCCTATAATCCCAGCACTTGGAAGATAGCTATGCTCACCACTATACCACCAACGCAGACAATCCCAGCGCTTGGGAGGCTGAAAACAGGAGAATAACGAGGAGTCTGATCTATGTAGTGAGACCCTGTAGACCTCGTACTAAATACATAAAAAACCCTGTATTTTCCTAGTAAGCTGTTTGTTCATTTTCATTTGATTGTATATATTGTTTAATTTCTTCTTTAATTTCATCTGTGACTCACTGATTATTCAGGAAGTTGTTATTTAATTTCCACGTGTTCTTGGAGCTTTTGCTTTCTCTTTTATCAATAACTTCCTGTTTCATTGCACTATGGCCAGATAATACACATGAGATAATTTAATTCCTTTGCATTTACTTAAGCATGCTCTATTTGCTAGAATATGTTCTACTTTGAAGAATGTGTATCCTGGTATGTTAGGATAGAACACTCTACGAAGGTCCAGTAAGCCTATTTCTTTACAAGTTAGGTTTAGTCCTCTTATTTCTTTGCTGATTTTTTTTTCTTAGTTGGTCTCTCTCTGTTTCAGTAGGGTGTTAAAGTCTCCCCATCCTTTTTTCTCATTTGATTTTTCATGTCTTAAAATCTGTCTAACACAGTTGGATGCTGCTATATTGGGTGAACATAAACCTATAGTTGTTATCTTTTCCTGTCACAGTTTTTCTCTAACAAGCACGTGGTGATCTTTAGTTCTTTTACTCGTTATTCTTATGCAGCTGACATTGTCAGCAGCTAGAATAGCTACCCCTGCTTTTTTTCTGGGTTCCAATCACATGAGGTATTGTTTGCTATCCTTGCACTTTCAGTCTGTTTATTTAGATAGAATATTGTTGGATTTAGTTTCTCCATCCATTCTGCCAATCTGTTTTTTTTTTATTTATAACTGATATGAATTGTCTTGTCTTTGTAATGTTATTTTCCTATTATAGGATCCCTTCTTTTTCCCTCTGTTTTACTGTTCTGCTTGGTGTTTTGTTTTGTTTTGTTTTCTGTTGTTGTTCTTGAAGTTGTGGTCATTTCTCTCTCTTTGTGGAATATTTGCCAGTCCACTTTGTAGAATTTGTTTGGTGGTCATGAATTTCTTCACTTGTTCTTTGTAGTGGAAGTATCTTATCTCTCTTATTAAACTTGGCAGACCTTTTTCTGGGCACATCAATCTGGATTGGAAGTTGTTTTCTTTTAGCACCTGAAATACTTCACTCCAAGCTTTTCTTGATTTGATAGTCTGTGTTGAGAAATGTGTTATGATTCTTATGGGATTTGCATTATAAGAGATCTTTTTCTTTACTCTAACAGCTTTTTTAAAAAAATGTATTTAGTACAGGGTTACAGGATCTCACTATGTAGATCAGTCTCATAGTGATGCTCCTGTTTTCAGCCTGTCAAGCACTGGGATTACAGGTGCGCACCACCACGCCCAGTCTCATTCACTGTGTCAGTGTGCCCCACACTGCTAGCCACAAGCAGGGCTAGCAGGACACCCTGTGACAGAACCTTGCCCGCTGTGCTCTACCAAAGCAGGTGCTTTAGTCAGCTGAGCTATCTGGCTGGCCCTATAATAGCATTTAATATTCTGTTCATTGCTGAAATTCTGGGATCTTGATTATTATGTGTCTAGGTATAGATTTATTATGATTATGGCTAACTGGATTTATATGTGCCTCACTCATTTGTACATTATTTTTTTCTCATGCTTGGAAATTTTTCTGTTACTACTTCTGCAGTATTTTTATGCCATCTTTGTTGACTTTAGCTGTTTCACTGATGCCTATGAGTCTTATTTTGTTTTGCTTTGCATCATCTTGAAACTATTGCACTGTCATACCCTGGTTTCATGTTATTTTTAAGAGAAGATTTCTTTTGTGCTTACTAGCTGAAATTTCAAGGTCTCAAATTCTATCTTCAGTTTTGTTAAAGCAGTTTTGCCATCATTTGATGACATGCTTACTGTCCTGGATATCTGTTTGAATCTGTTCCATGCATTATAGTTCTTTCCTGTATTGTTCATTCAATGTTTCCATCATTTTTCTATTCCCCTCCATATTTTTTTTTGGCAATGCCAGGGATCAAACTCTGGACCTTGCACTTGCTAGGCAGGCACTAAAGACACTGAGCTATCACCCTGGCCTCCCCATTCCATTCTTTTTAACTTATATCTTATTTAGATATGCTGAGAAATTCTTTCATGATGGTCATTTTTAACTTGAAAGATTATTTCTGATCTGACTTCCTCTATAATCTGATGGAGAAGTTTCTTTACTGTTCTAATCTCAGAAATTTCAGGTGTATGATTTTGAATTCTATGACCTTGTCTCTTGGACTGTTCTGTGTGGGCTAGAGTTCCAAGAATACTTTTGCTCTTTCCTTTTGATTCAACAGTAATAGTAGAGAGGCTATGTGTGGGTGAGTGAGCGAGGCTTTCACAAGAATTTAACCATGCAGTGAACTCACCAAACCTCCTTCTGTATGGAGTTCAGTTTGGCTTCCACCTTGTTGGGGCCTTTCAAGCCTGACATCAAGAAGGATCCAATGAGTATAAGGACTGGCCACAACTTCACAAGGCTCTTTTTATGATAGATGGTGGGTGGCATGATGGGACTCACTCAGTCTCCTTCTACTGGTAGGACAGCCAGCAGCATCTCAGAGAGCTATGGTGATGGTAGGTGAGAGAATGGAGCTCACCAGATCTTCCTAGCAGTCCTGGGACCACTTGGTGTCTACAACAGTGGGAGAAGCAGCCACAGCTGAGCTCCAGTAATTGTCTCTGCCGCCTTTAAAAACAGTGGTATCTCTAAAACAGTAGCCACTAAAAGGAAGAGGTACAATGTACATGCACATCCAATGAGGACTGCAATCATTATGTGTTGTGAATAGGCACTAATAAAAATATAAATTATTAAAGAATAAAAGTTTGTGGATCAGAATATGTAAATGGTTAGGATAAATGTTTCACGATGGGAAGCAATAACATCCCAATCACAATTGTTTTAGTACTGTTGTTATTGTCCTCATATACAGAAAACAGTATTTGTCATTTTCATTGCAGGTAAATGTGAAATTTAGTAACATCGCATTCATTTGTTGCAGTTATTATCTAGTTGCACACAATTTGTCTCATTATTTTAGTAGTATTTAGTGGAACAATAACCCTCTCAAACACTGGAGATGGTGACATTCCTATCAGAAGAATATATTTCATTATTAAAGAGAAAGCTTCTGAAAAATAAAGATCCTGAAACGAAAAATACATTACTTGAAAAGATGTGTTCTCTCAGTTACATATAAAGAGAAATATAGATAGCAAATCATGTCCATAAACTGACTATATTAAAAATTTTGAGGACTATTAACAGCATCATTGATCACTCAAAAAAATGCAAATTATAAAAACACTGAAATTCCATCTCACCCTTGAAAGAATGTCTATCAGAAGAAAAGTGTAGCAATAACAAATACTGAAAGGGTTTTGGGGAGAAAGGGAACACCTCTTCACTGTTGATAAGAATGTAGACTGGTACAACAGTTGTGGAAATCAATGTAGAGATTTAAAAAAAAAAAAAAAAAAACTAGTTTTGGAGTTCACATTTCACCCAGATATTCCCCTTCTCAATATTTTTCCAGAAGATTTAAAAACATCATATTACAGTAATATAGGTGCACCCATGTTTATAATGATATAGCTTGCCACAGCTAAATGTTGGAAACAACTCAAATGCCAACCAACTGAAGAATGGATAAAAAGATGCAATACTTTTATACAATAGAGTATAACTCAACTATGATATTGGTCTATTGAGAGGAGTAACTAATGTGTAATTTATGTTTAACACCTTTTCATGCTTATATTTAGTAATCTGAACAACTACTTTGAAAGTATCAATATTCATTATGACAATCGTTTTTTAATTTTTTGTCATCTTGCTTTTTTTTTCCTTTTTATTCTCTTTAAAAGAAAATAAAAATATAACCAATACGAAGAAGGCAAGAAAAGAAGAAAAAGAACAATGAACAGGTAGAGCAAGTAGAAAACAAATATGAAGATGAAAAATTTAAACATAAGAGTATAGCAATCATTGTAAATGTAAATATTCAGATTTGGATAATAAAATAAGGCTCAACTAAAAAATAAATATTAGTACAACTATAGTTGTTGGATCATTCTACCTTTCACATTCATCACAAAGTGCACTTTTTCTGTAAGTTATTTCTTCAAGGCTTCAATAAAATATACTTCAAATAAATTTGTTAGCTGATAATGTAATTTAATGGTTATTGCTTAAATGTCAACTAAAATCAAATACACTAGATTCTTTACAAAATACAGCTTTTGCTTTATGGGTACAGGAAAAAAGCGATAGATAAAGTCCCTCAAGGACACAGAATATCCTAATTCAACATTGAGTTTGACAGCTTAGAAATTATAGTAGACTCATCACTCTGAAAGACACCAACCAGAAATAAGGTGTTGTGTGTCAGATAAAAACTGTTATCATCTATATAAAAAAGTCAGGGTGCCATTGAGGATGTCGGGAATTGAAACAACTATGTATGTTCGTAAAAATGGAAAGATCTTGAGTTGATGCTGGATCCATCTCTCCAAAAGCATCAACTTTAGAACTTCAAAGTGGGAAGAAAACTTGTCCAACTATTTCGTTTAGCAATTAAGGAAACACACTACACATTAAGACCAATGGAGTTTTACATATTTTTATACAATGGCATCATACTGTGTATGCATTTCTATGGTAGTATATTTGTTAAACCTCATATTTTCCAGATATAATTGTTTTTTCATAACACTTTACTTTCCTTATAGAGCCGCATTGTTTGAATAACACAGTTTATTTCTTATTCTCCTAAGAATGGACTTTTAAGTAGCTTCTGACTATTTTAATGTTTCACTGCTTCTACTTTTACCATTACAATCAATGATCATTATTTTACAAATATTTTATTGATGGTATACACAGGAATGCCTTTTTGACTTATGCCTAGCAATATAGCTTCTGACTAGGATAAAGAGATACGAGTAACTTCAATTTTGCAAAATAACCACACAAGACATATGTATATTAATTACTTTTCTCATTGTTGAGACAAAATACCTGACATCCAAAGTTAAAGGGTAAAATGTTTATTTAGCTCACAGTTGGTAGTGGTTTCAGTCCATAATCCACTGGTCCCAAGGCAGGGGGCCACATGGCAGAGAGGCAACAGTTTATGGTAGTGGAAGGCAGCAAATGTAACAATGAAGAGGGAAAATGACAAGCCCCTTTCTGTCTCTTATATTGTAAGAGAATCACACTAGGGAGAGTATAGCACTCACATTCTCAACCGCAGCATTGAACCAGGAATTAATCATAAAGTCCAGATTCAACTACCTCAGAAAACTCTACCCACCTTGACCACATCAGGCTTTGGGGTGACATCCAGACACAAATCGTAACAACACATTTATACTTGGTGAATAAAAATTCACATTTCTCAGTACTCTCAACTTCCTTGGGTTCACAGTAAGTTTTTATAGTTTGGTTAGTGTAAATTGTATTGCAGGGTAGTTTTAGTTTATATATCATTTTTATTGATATCGAGCATATTTTACATACTTATTGTCCATTGAAGTTTCTTTTTCTATAAACTGTAAGTCCATAACTTTTACCTAGTTTTTATTTTGTTGTTGGTGGTTTTTTTTCTTTTTCTGCATTGATTTGTAGCTATGTTTTTTCTTTTTGTTTTGTTTTTTGTTTTTGTCTTTTTGAGACAGGGTCTCACTATGCAGTTCAGGCTGGCCTTGAGCTCACTTTTGTAGCCCAGGCTGGTCTTGAACTCGCACCGATCCTCCTGCCTCAGCCTCCCGAGTGCTGGGATTACAGGCATGCGCCACCATGCCGGGCTTGTGGCTATGTTATCAATGAAACTAATGCTTCGTTGGTTATATGTGTGGGAAATATTTCCTCCCAGCCTAAAACTTCCATTTTGCTTTGTTTAAACATTCTCTTCTGATAAATAAAATGCTACTTTGAACACAACCACATTTGTCACCTCTTTATTACAGTTAAATGGGATGTTTTGTCTTGTTGGTGAAATCCTTCTCTGTAATGAAGACATAATGAGAGTGATTGATCCATTCCTCTGGTCCCTCAGTTAGTTCTAGTTTTTTATTAAACCATATCAAATCCCGCTCATCTTTGTTACTCCACTCATCTTTATTCCTAAATCTGACTTCTATATTCTAATCTGTATGTAATGTAACCAATGGCACGCAACCTCCTACAAACTTCCAGTGAAACCCTACTGCCTGCTAGGGCTAGGCCTTCTGCCCTTTCACAAATATTGCTATTTTCCTTGCTTGATTCATCTGAGAAGAGTAAAGAGTCATTCTCAGAATGTATTTTCCAGACTTGCATTGCTATTTTTCACTTGATAAATAAAGGTCAGGACAGAGAGGGTTGCTCCTCACAAATCCCTACCCTAATGACTCAGCAGTATCACTAGTGTCAGATGTCTTCTCTCCAACAGGTCAGGCTCAAGTAGGCCACATTCCACCAGCAATGCCCTCCTCACCGCTTCCCTTGTGCTTCCAATTTGAGGGACTTGTTGCTTTCTGGTGTGATTATTACTCAAGTTCTCACTATCCCATGTTCAGCTCTCATCTTCCTCATTAGGGTGGGCAAACCTCCAATCACATTGCTCCTGATGTAAATGTCTGAAGAATTTCTGTTTTCTCAATTTAGACTCTGACTTACGTACTCTGATTCTTCCAGTGTCTCTTTTAATACTGCTTATAAGCCCCTGCAGAACTGGCCCTTGTTTTTCTCCCTGATGTTATCTCCTGTTTCTTCTTGCCTTTAAAGTTGGTAGTACAGAAAAACTAAACTTTATTTGCTTTTTTTTTTTTTTTTTTTTTTTTTTTTTTTTTTTTTTTTTTTTTTTTTTTTTTTTTTTTTTTTTTTTTTTTTGTATCACTCTTTGGCTTCTTTCCTGCAAGATAACAAACCAACACCACAAGCACCCTTTTGTTTTTCTTGTCTTCTTGGGAGTACTCTATTCACTCTTCAGAATTCAGTTCCTTCCACTGGGTATCCATCACCATGTCACAAAAAGAATGGTATAAGTTCCTCAATCTCAGAGACATGCGTGACTGTTTGAAAACATTATATAGGGTAAAGAAAAAGTGATGGCTAGCATTTAGGCACACAGAAACTTAACCCAGATTTTTATTAGATCACATTCCAGCTCTACAGCTAAGAGCTCAGTATCCCTGCTCAAGTTACTTAATCTTCTACACTTTATCCCGAGCACCATGAATATAATAATGCCTATGACACAGGATAGTTATCAGCATTTCATGAGCATTTAATTTGTTCAGTAGATAGCTAGCTGTTGTAGCAACTTCACATAGTCTCAGTTTTTGGTTTAAATGTCTGTACATTTTTATGTCTATGGGCTTCCTGATGATAGTGACCAAAACCTTTGTTACTGTTGTTCTTATTTTATATAATATCCCTTTAACTTTGTACTCTGCTTTATACCTAATAAGTGTTCTGTAAATATTTGTTAAATATTCATATCTGTTTCAAACCCTGGATAGGGTAGGGCCAGGAGATTTGACATATGAAGGCCTTCTCTTCTCTTCTCTCCTCTTCTCTCCTCTTCTCTTCTCTCCTCTTCTCTCCTCTTCTCTTCTCTCCTCTTCTCTCCTCTTCTCTTCTCTTCTCTTCTCTTCTCTTCTCTTCTCAACTTTCATTTGTCACATCCTCTCAGAGCATTTCCCTTTCTATTCTTGCACATCCAAGGCTGAGGATATAGCTAAGTGGCATAATCACCTGCCTGGAATCACAATGTCCTGAGTTCATTCCCCAGTACGATGGAAAAAGGTTTATTCTTACACATTCATTTTCTTAGCTTCCAAAAATATTAAATGGATAGATAGTTAGACACAGACGATAGATAGATAGATAGATAGATAGATAGATAGATAGATAGATAGATAGATAGATAGATAGATAGATCCACTCTGGCAGAATGAACAAGCAGGACTTTCTAACCCTCTACTATCCAGAGGATGCTACCTCTTTATAAGACATATACTTAAGAACAAAGCGGAGCTGGTAAGATGGTTCAGCGGTCTAAAGCACCTGCTTAGGAAAGCTTAGGCAACTACAGGGACTATGGTTTGATTCCCAGCAACACATGTGGCGCCAGCCCCACCCTGAGGGCAGACTGAGCCAGCCATAATAATAATTAAAAAAAAGAAAAAGAACAAAGGGAAAGATTCCCCCACACACACAAAACAAGTGAGCAAAAAATAAAAACTCGGAGGAAAACCACAACCTCTATTCAAAGTGGAGAATCAATTACAGCCTTTCAAGACAAGCCGGTGAACCACTGTACATAAAGAAGGCCACCAGAAGGACATCCCAGAACAGGAGCAGATCAGATGACCAGTCTGTGGAAGCCTCTACCCAGAAAGTTTGGTGAATAGCAATCATCTCTCAGCACAATTCCCCCGGATATGTAGTAATTTACAAGTCCATCTTTGAATAAAAATAACTATGAATTAGAAATTCTTATTATAAAATTAGGAATGATTGACTTGTTTGACAAGAAGATATATTTTTTAAAGGTGGGCATAGATAATTTCTAAATTCTTTAAAGGAACAATGATATCTAACAGACTTTCAAACAAGAAGGGCTCATTTAAGGTTTAGTAATGTGGTAGTTTACATATGTAGATTTCACTCATTCTCAAATGTATAGTCTTTTTTTTTTTTTTTTTTTTTTTTTTTTTTTTTTTTAAATTTTTTTTTTTTTTTTTTTTTTTTTTTTTTTTTTTTTTCAGTAACAGGGATTGAACTCAGGATGTACTGTTTTCCAGGCAGACTCTTATGCCACTGAGCTGTATTTCCAGTCCCTAAAATGGAATGTTGCCATTGCTGAAGTGCAAAAGGTGTCTCAGCCTTTCAGCTTCCTTCTTTCTAGGTTCACTAGTATCTTCTTCCTTCCACCATTCTGTACGTCAGACACGGCAACTGCCAATATGAATAGTAAACTTGTCTGGTTATTAACAATAAAAACCAGAGTGTTGAGCTATTATATTGCTAAAATTGAGAAATTTCATATGAAAAACACATTTCTGCCTTTAAAGCTTTTGCATGGCATATACTTTGTAGAATTGATGCTGATAAAACTCACCACAAATGAAAAAAAATAAAAAATAAAAAGGAAAAGCAAATGAAAAAGCCAAGCCAGCATAAGGATTTATACCAATATTACTGACCAGCAAGTTTCCTAGCATCAGTAAACTTCTATGGAAAATTAATTTCATGCTTGTCTGCTCTGGTAAAACCCCTTACTGAGTTGTTATAAAAAGAGAAAATTGAGATCTGCTGTGGGAATACCAAAAAGAGTTGATGCAGCTAAAAAGAATTGTCATGTTTACATGTTTTATTGCCTTAGGGTCTTCACCTACATACAACTTTCACTAAGTTTACCTTTGTCTGCTGCCATCAAAACTCAAGGGCCTGCCCTCGCAGAAAGGGCTTGTGTACTCACAGTTAGTATGTGATAGTAATAGTACTAGTACTAATAATAGCAATAAAAAGAATTGATTAAGCCATGTACTGAAAAGGTAGAGAAAGTTTTTATGTAAAAAACCTGGCTTCAGTATAAAAAAACAAAAACAAACAAACAGAAAAAAAAAAAAAACAAAACTGGCCAACCACTGGAAAAACTGCCTATACATGCAGAACTCATACCTTAACCTTTAACATTTCTTTTTGCTGCTATTTATTGCATAAAATTATGTACATAATACATTTGTCTCAGTTAGCAAGGTAGATAATTTCAAATTCTATAGAAAAAATTTGATCAGAAAGTAAACATACTATTTTGTCTAGAAAGAAATTTGTTTCAAGGGGAAATTTCAAAAAGCCCATCTTCCAAATGATTTCACATTTTTTTTGTTATTATGCATTTGAAAACAGCTTGGACATGACATACGACACCTTCTGCTCTTCTAAATAAGACTGAAGAACAGATGGCTACTGACCTTTATCTCCAGTCAGGTTCTGCATGCCTGAATATTATCTTACTTGTAAAAATTTCTTTTCTTATTTTCAAACAGATTTCAGATGGGAACGGTTCACAGATCATTGACTCAACAGTCAATACGTAATCAACATATATTGGGACCTTAACACACATACATATTGTCTGATAATTCCCTATTTAGAAGATGAACATTTTAGTATTTTTAACAATTATAATCCTTGGTGGCATTTTTATGAGAGAATAAGTATATTTGCAAAGCCAATGTGTCCACCAAAATGCTCTACTACGTTTATTAGACAGATGGGAAAACAATCAAATATCAACAGAAAAAAAATTACCAATAGTCCAGGACATATAAAAGATGCATTAGTGACAATAAAATGTATTATCTTCATTCTAATACATGTAACTATTTTTGAGAAAATAATTTTTTATAAATAAAAACTCTTTGTCACATGAATTACCGTTTTAGCAATTAGACTTGTATGTATGAATTCAGCGTTGATGTGCTTCATCTGGCTAACTTTCAGGGTCTTGGAATGTTATCTATCTGCATGTCTCCTCGTGCATACAAACCTAGAACAGAGTTAAGTCCATAACAACTATATGCTTTCTCAAAAGATTGAAAGTTTCTTTACAAGTATTTTCTTATTTGTTCCTTGTATGTTAAAGTGCTACTTATTATTTTATAATAGAAGATAATTAGAAAACCAACACTTATTTAAAAACTTGTTACAGTAGCCTACACATTTCAGCAGACAGTATAAGAACTGTAATAAAAAATTACCTAAAATTACATTTTTCATATGAAGATCCAATCATAGTACGGTATATTCATACAGCAGTGAAAATGATAGCATAATATGTGGTGAAAATGATTGCTCTAGAATTGTGTGATCCCCTACCATAAATGTTGGCGTAGTCAGAAAATGATCTTTCTCAAACTAATATTGTCCGTGGTCTTATAAATGAGCTCTGAGAATATACTGTTTATGCTAGTCTTTTTTTTTTTTTCTTTTGCTAAAACAACCAAGTGGGAATAAGTGCTTGCTTAGGGAAGTGCAGGGGCCAGGTTTAGATCCCTGGCACTGCATGACATGCCAGCCTCACTTCTGGCACACAGAGCCAGTAATGGAGTCTGGGAGTGGTAGTGTGCGCCTATAAACCCAGTACTTGGGAGGCAGAAAACAGAACGATCTCTATGAGTTTGAGCTTCATAGTGAGACCCTACACTAAGTGGCAATAAAAGACATAGCTGTTTGAAAAAAGGTAAGTGTTACCTATGCAATTTCTAGCACAGGATTGTGGTCTTTTTACATTTTTTTTTTCTTGTTTCAGAACTTTTGTTTGTTTGTTTATTTATTTTTATGGCCAGCTCAGCCTGCCCTGAGGGCAGGGCTGGTGCAGCATGTGGTGCTGGGGATTGAACCACGGTCCCTGCAGCTGCCTAAGCTTTCCTAAGCAGGCGCTTTGACCACTGAGCCATCCTGCCAGGCCCTAGGATTGTAGTCTTTTTTAATTTGGGTTTTTATTTGTTTGTTTGTTTGTTTAGGATTGACCTGCTACAGTTTTAGTTTATTTTCATGCTAGTCATATCATTCTTTACTTGAAGATTTTTAGGATGAAGCTTACAGTAGAAGACAAATCTCTCCTCAGTTTACCTACAAAATCTATTCAATATGGCAATCCACAAACATTACAAGTAAAATGTTGTTAGGTAGTCTATTAAAACTTTCCTTTGATGTCAAAAGTAATTAAAATACTATGGATTCATGAGATCAGAGCTTACAGTTCCTCCTGAATGACTTTTCCTGAGAATTGGCTATAAACATTCATATACTCTTTGAAAAAAGAAATTATAATTGTTCACCTATCCTGAGCTTAAAGCAAAACAACAATTGAGGAAGCAATTATAGAAAGTAATGGCACTACTATTTCCCTAATGTATTCAGGGAAAATGAATACTAAGCCATCATTAAAGAGTGCAATGATATAGTCAAGAAAATTGCAATTTTTATTAGTAAACTTTTTAAAAAGGATTTTTTTAAATTTCAAAAACAATGGATCACAGTTCCTCATGGCATCGCAACAAAGTTTTAAAAGGTAAGTAATGGCAAGTATATAACATCCACATTTAATTTTAAGAACTATTTATATTAATGAGTAATTCTTTTAATTGTATGTTTTTATTATATTAAAAGAAACATAAAATATTACATTTTAAAAATTGAGTGTTTGGAATACACATCAACATTTTCAATATGAACTCTTCACTTATTTACAAGTCCTAAAAAATAACAGCAGAAATAAATTCACATGAGAACTACAATGGAAATATAAACAAAACTCTATTTTATGGAAATGGCCTTTGATTCACTTATCATACCTAACATGGTCTTCTCACATGATAACAGTATTTTCCATACATAAATATTGCTCCTGTGTTTTAATAAGACATATATGCTGTCTGGCTGGTCTTTCTGCTTTCTTTACAAGATCCTCATGCTGTTTCATCTGTCTGTTCACTGGACTGCTCTAGCATCCTTTAGAGGTGTTCTTTGCAAGATATGTACTATTAACCCTTTCATAATTGATCAATTACTGAGGGCTAGCCAGATAGGTCAGTGAACTAAATAACCTGCTTAGGTAAGCTCAGGGACCTGAGTTTGGTTCCCAGCATGTGAGAGTCAACCCAGACCCAAGGAGTGTTAAAATGGTGACTGAAGCTGGGCCATGGTGGTGTGCACCTGCAGTCCCACTACTTGGGAGGCTGAAAACAGGAGGAGATCACTGATTCTGATCTGTGTAATGAAACTCTGTAGACCCTGTACTAAACACACACACACACACACACACACACACACACACACACACATCCCTTGACCATTTATAAATTCTAACTCTAATCCTAAAGAAAAATTTTCCTTGATATTTTGTGCTTCTTATTGGTACAGGGAGTACTTATAATCCCCAACCTGCTAGATGTCAGAGACCTTGACTTTATCTTCCCCAAAATCAAAGAGTGAATTCTCAGGAACAATAGTTTACTATCAAGAGTAGCAAAATGTATTGTGGAGTAGGAATGGGGAATAGGAAGGGAGAAAAGGAATGGCTCCTGATATGTGAGCAATTGAAAGTGTAAGGACCCAAATTTATAATAGATATTGTGAAGTAGAAAAAGAATGTTCAAATAGAGAGGAATAAGGGTGAGGAGAGGCAGAAATAAAAGAGAAGTTAAAAAAATTTAAGGAAAACATGGAAACACAGCCTATGTAAATGGGAAAGGCAAAAAGGTTTGAAGGGAGGGTATATATATATATATATATATATATATATATATATATATATATATATCAATGTGATCCTTATATATAGCTAAAATATATCAATAAAACCTGATTTAAAAAAGAAAAGAAAAACTCTTGAGAGACAAGATGGGTCCCAAATTGGTTTATAATAAGAGCATTTCTCAGTGAAAATTTTATAGAACTAAATCACAAGATGGGTACAGTGTGAATGAGAGTTAAACAACCTGTAAGACTATAAAATAGACACTTTGCTAATATTGATCCAATAGTAACAAGGGTACACTGATGGCCTCCTTATTCTTGGTTTATACTCTATAATTTTAGTTTTGTCCTTGTTTTTAGTTTTATTAACCTTAGTGTTAATGTTAGTATTTACGTTAGTCTTAATTTTAGTGGATGAGGAAGGTTGTCCCAGCCCTAATGAGATAATAGTTTATTTATATGGACAATCTCAAGAAATCTCAAAGGTCAATACTTTCAGGACTCCATTTATCCCTTTAGGAAGGTTGTAAATCTAGCCACTGTGATCCTAATCTTCTTCAAATGTGACTCTGGCACAGATTTGACACATTTTCCAATTATTTGCACTGACTCCCTTGAGGACCAAGTCTCATCTGACTCTTATAATACTTCTGCCCAACTCAGCTCTGTCTATAATGTTATTTTCTTAGTAAACTATGAAACTATTTCTGACATGCTTAGTATTAAGTAAAACACAATCATTGGACAATGCTTTGTGTTTCAAGTAAGCTCATAGTTCCTGCATAACTCATCAACATGTACTCCACTTCTTTTCATTATACAGTGTGACCATTTCTGTATTCAATTATTTTTTTAATTTTTATTTTATGAGCTTGGCTTTGAGAGAGATTCTTACTACATGATACAGGCTAGCCTTGAACTCACTATGTAACACAGCCTAAGCTGCAAATCTCAGAATGTTCATGAATCAACTTGCTGAGTGCTGGAATTGCAGGTGTGTACCACCATGCCTAGCTACACTATAAATCTTATCTTTGGAGCATGGAGATGGCTCAGTGGTCTAAGAACCTGCCTAGGCAAGCATGAGGACCCAGTTTGTATTCCACGGTATTGCATGCTGTGCCAGTTCTGACCCAGGCATGCTGAGCCAGCCACCAAACCAGGCATGGCTGCACATGCCTGTAATTCTAGCCCTAGGGAGACTGAAACACAAGGATCACTATGAGCCAATCTATGTAGTGAGACCCTGTGCCAAATACATTTATAAAAAATCTTATCATTGTGATGTATGTTGAAAGCATCAATACTAGTTTGTTTTTCTTCACCAGATACAAGGCCAATGTTAGGTCTTTCTGAAATCCAAAGATTGTACTGCACATTACAAATGTTTTTTGTTTTGTTCTGCTTTTATCAAACTTTTCTTTCAAAAATAGCTCCTGTGATGATCAACTAGGGGTTGTTCTAGCAAATGTAACATCAGTGTGTATCACGTTTTGGAATAGAGTACCTAAGGAATTAATTCAAGGGAGTGAATATATTTTGTAGTACGGGCAACAAGTCTGTTCACAAAGTCATAATGTATATTATTGTATAAATAAAGGGCAAGTAATCAAGTTTCAGGATAAATTTCTAAATTCAAAGTGTAAGACATCTTCATATTTACCAGAGAATGCATTTTTATATCATATTTTTCAAGTTTACTTGGCATTCATTGCCACTGAAGTTACAAAAATAATACAAGTTGCTCATCAGTTACCATGTATTCAGAGGACAAAATTGTTTCACAGTTGGAAACAAAGCTTTCAAAAGTATGTTAATAGCAGCCAAATTGTTTGATTTGTTTTCTTTCTTGGCAGATCTTTTGGCCATCAAAACATATGTGATTATGAAGGAAACTAAATCTCTTGAGTGTCATTACTCTAAAGATCTCAATGTCACACCTGTCTGTTCTCCATAAATCCTTTAGATTCTGACAGTGAGAGTGACAAAATTTTGCTATGAAACTTTCCGATTCAGATGGTGAGATGTCATGATAAATATACTTTTGAGTATTATTATTCATGTGTATAGAATGTTTTCTTATATTTAGTTAGCATATTTTGAAACAACTTATGGTGACAAAAGAAAATATATAACATTGCATCACAGTGGCATTCCAATTCAATAGGTGCCAAAAACCTAGTAACATTTTCTGACCTAGTCCTAACATTGAATCGTCAAGGTATACACCACCACTCCGCAGCATTTTGACCAGTTAGATATTTATTTATATTACTTTATGTCCCTGTCTAAATCAAGGCCTCCACGCTGTACATCTCTATCTCATCCTACTAATATCTTTGACTTACATGACCCAAGTCATGGTCTGAAGCCAAGTCATCTGACGACTCACTTTGAACCTCCCCCCAAAGTTGTAAAACTCATTTTCATGTGACATTACACTGAATTGAGTTAATTCTATAAGTGAAATCAAATTTTTAAAAATTTAATGAAAGATTATAAGTGCACAAAAATTACCATGGTGCACAATATGGGTGGAACTCATCTTTTACACTTTAACACATGGGCATACACACAATTTGCCCTTTGTTGTACCAAGTAGGTGAACACAAAGATTGCTTCCCAGTAAGACAGCTGCTGAGATGCATAGGCAGCTACCATTATGCTAAAGTATATATTTTCATTAGCAAAATATAATTAGGCATCTTCAACCTAGATATATTCTGAATCACATTTGCTTTTCTGAAATACAAAATAAATTTAAATAATATGTCCTAAATTTGTAGATAGATAGATAGATAAAGATATAGATATAGTTTATATATTTTTAGCTTCATAAATGTAATTTAAAAGGTTATGTCTTTTTTTTTTTGTCTTTTTGAGATAGGGTCTCACTATGCAGCTCAGGCTGGCCTTGAGCTCACTTTTGTAGCCCAGGCTGGTCTTGAACTCGCACCGATCCTCCTGCCTCAGCCTCCCAAGTGCTGGGATTACAGGCGTGTGCCACCACGCCTGGCAAAAAAAGGTTATATCTTATTAATGATAATATGTTACATTTTTAAGGATCAGGAATCTTAAATAAAAAGCATTATTTTATTTTATTTTATTTTAGGGAAGGGTCTACAGGGTGTTCAGGATCTAACTACTAGATCGGAATGGTAGTGATCCACCTGTTTACAGCCTCCCAAAAGCTGAGATTACAGGCGTGCACTCCGATGCCCAGTTTCAGCTTTCTTCTCAGCATGCACACAGGGGCGGGGTCTGCACAGCAGACCCAGTGATCAAATCCTCAGTACCTGTACCTGCTTGCAGGCACTTTAATCTGTTGAGCTATTTGGCCAGCTGTAAAAGACATGATTAAAGACATCTAAAGTAAGATACTAGCCGGGCATGGTGGCTCATGCGTGTAATCCCAGCACTTGGGAGGCTGAGGCAGGAGGATCGGTGCGAGTTCAAGACCAGCCTGGGCTACAAAAGTGAGCTCAAGGGGGCCACCCTGAACCAGGATTCATTGAAATCATAATATTCTTGCTGGCGGAATACCTTTGAACAGGTGCACCTTCTTGAACACCTCTGCTCCAGTCTCTTTGCCTTCTGACTCGCTCACATTCTTCAAATTTAGGAACCATCTCCCTGGGAATCTATTCTCATGCCTGTCTGTATTCCAGTACTTATTCCACTTATAGTTACCACTTATCTGATATCTGCCAAAACCTATATCTACACTGAGACTGGCATGGTGGTACATGCCTATCATCGCTTGGGAGGCTAAAAACAGGAGGATCACTATGAGTCCGATCTGTATAGTCAGACCCTGTGGACGATGTACTAAACATGCATTAATAAAAAAAACTGAAATTGTAAGATGATACTGGGAACCTCCCATGCCTTGATGTTATCTGCATCTCTACTTCATTGGTCTATTTTTTCATCCCACTATAAGAGGATTACACTGCAGGTCTTGAATCATGAGCTGTATTATTTTGCCCATTGATATCAATACCCATATGTTCTATAGTATTTCTTCCTCCAGATAGTCTCTAATTAATTACATATACTCTTTGCAGACATATCCTTTAAAAAAATCTATCATGAGAGGAAAATATATTTAACATACCTCACATACAAACATCATAGTTCAGCCTAGGCTGTCTCAAATATGCTCAAAGCACTTCATTAACATGCAGCTGTTAGACATGACCACCTGTGAAAACATCAAACAGTAGAATTAATCATTTTCGCTTGATTACGTGGTTCACTGAGAGTTTCAGATCACTGGTGACCATGTCAAGAGGTGTGGTTTCTACTAAAAGTGTATTGCTTTCACACCACCATTAAGCAGAAAAAAATATTTACATGAATGATTATAATTTGGGAACTATCCGCATCTTTTCTGGGTTCAGCCAAGTTCTGACTTATCACATGCTTAGAGTACTGTGTGTGCATCTTCTAAGACTTGATAGAATTATGATCCAGCAGACCTACAGAATCAGCATCTCTACTTTAATGTGATCCTTCTGATGATACAAATGCACATTAAAATTGGAGATGATGTTCTATCTAAAAATAAAGAAGCATATGACTTTCTCAAACTTTATCACTGACTCAACTTATATTATTCATTCAAAGCCTTTGGGCCCATTCTAAGGTTGTATGAGTTACTTTCTATGCTTAGAGGAATGTCCATTTGCAGAATAAAACTACAAGTATCTGTGCACCATAACAAAATTATGCCTTTCCCATTCCTTCACTGAGAAATAAGATGTTTGGTAAACATGTGAAATTCTAGAAAATGACTCCAACTTCTGCTACAAGTGATTTTTAAATGCCACAAAGGAAACCGCAACCTGTGGGGAATATAGACAATTATAGAAAAGTAATAAGACTTCAACAATGGTGTCAGGACTTGACATTGTAGCTGCATGTTCTCATCAATCAAGACTAGGCAGAGGACAGGTGGCTTTTAGGAACTTATAGTTCTCCACCATAGGTTATAGGATATAGAGGATCAGGCTGCAGCTCATGTATCATATGCTACAGTATTTTGTCTATTGATGTCACTTTGTGGTGTGTTCTTCTATTGTATCTCTATAGCAACACTTAAGTCATACCATAATCCAACCACAGCTGAATAAGGGACATTAGCCACTTTATATACCCTATTTCTGTGAAATACTCTTCGGCTTCCTCCTAGTTTCTTGGTTTTGACCTTATCACCATATACATAATAAAGAGGGGCAGAAATGATGCTTCTGTTATTTATCTTTCTCAGGGGTCCTATCATGCCTTTCAAGTTCTATAATTTACATTGTTAAGGAAGGCATAGTCAGATTCCTCCGCACCTCAAGCAATAAATTCAATGTGTGAATGTGCACGGATAGTATTATATATTAGCTGAGAAAGGCACGCATTTTTCTCCTTCCCCAAACTACATCCTTACTTGCAGCATGCTGAACGTGGCTCTAGATATATTTTTGTAAGGAGGAGATAGTCTTTATAATTATCGTTTCAGTTTAATTAAAATTACAATTATGCAAAGCTTGATATTTTAATTCTAAATATAGTGATTACCATGTAAAATTAAATTAAAATACTCCTTTTGTTCATTTTCTTTCATTAGTTTATAAATCTCACAGTTTTATGTTTCCTCAGCATTTGTAACCATTATCAAATCTAGTTGATTAAGTTCTAGTAAATAACTACTAGTCATAATTTTTTTTAAATTAAACAAAATTAAATCATGATCTCTCCAGGATTTAAAAATCCTTAGTAGAAATAAATCTATACAAATTATACAGTGCTTTTTAAAATATTAATATGACTGAACAAAATGAGTTTATAAATTTGTTAGTTCCATTCTTACTTTCACTTTCTATACACTTCAGCACTAGGATACAGTTGCAAATTTGGACTGCATAGCAGGATGCCACAGTGACTGGGTACCTTTCTGAACAATTTAAGCAAAACTGGCACATTATGGTTAGTGTTTACAATCATTTTTAATACCATTGTCATTTTCTAGGCTTCCATCCTTTCTTAGTACATCCTTACCCAGTACAAATCAAGTATTAGTCATCTGCTAATGAGTTTAAATTTTCATCTTATATAACTATTACTGTGCCTCTTACGATTATTTTTACATTGTTCTTTTGTTTTTCTTCATTTATTTGGTATAGGATCCCACTATGCAGCTCAAACTATTAATGATCATCCTGTTTTCATCCTCACAGCACTGGGATTACAGGTGTGCACCACTGCTCCTGGTCTCAACCTCTGGCTCAGTGCACCAGGGGTCAGGGCCAATGTGGCCTGTGGTGCTGGATCAAACCCTGGTTGTTGAGCTTGCCTAAGGAGACATTTAGTCTACTGAGCTATCTTACTAACACTTTTCACTTTATTCTTTAGCTTTAATCACAACACAGTGTTACTTAATTTGTCTTCCCCAGGCTTTTGCTTGTGCTGTGAGTGGGCCTGCAACAATTTAAAGCTTAAAGGATCATAGTTGGCTATTGGTCATCTAAAACTTCATTCTGTTCCTAGCATTTGATTCTGTTTTGGAATTCAACCTAGAAGGGAATCAAAACAATTCACCTCATTCTTAGATTCAAGAGAATTTCCCAGTGATCTATGTCAATCAGAGCACAGGGAGACAACAAGTGTTGGCCTAAAGGTAAACACAGGGATAAAAGTATCCCAAGAAGATGGAAGTTAAGCAACTAAAAGATGTTTCACTCTACAAATTATTGCTGGGGACTGTTTTATGATGATGAGCCAGCTAGCCTTACGGAGAAGCCAATAGTTGCAAGATCAAATGTATGAAAACAACATGGGTATTTGGTAGCAGTGATCAGAACTTACAATAATGATTTATATATCATTCTTTAAATCAATATTTATACTTTTTCATATTAATGAGAAAAGGAAGATAAAACAGCAATGAAACAGTTTCAAATAAGATTAGTAAGATAGTTATAATAATTCATACATCGTATATTGTTGTCTTCAGAGTGGTTATTCAGAAGACAAGATGTAGGGGCTGGGGAGATAGCTCCGAGGCACAAGTGCCTGCTGGGCAAGTGCAAGGTCGTGAGTTCAAACCCTGGTCCCACAAAAAAAAAAAAAAAAAAAAAAAAAGATGTTGACATAATATCTTCTCTAAATACTATTAGCACGAACTTTTATTTTCAATGAGCTAAAAGAAAGTAGATGCGTATGTACCTTAACTCTCTTGTGTATATATTTTTTTTTCAACAACAGAATAGTCTTATACTTACACATTTTTGAAGTTAATGTTAGGTTGCCTAGCAACTGATAGCAAACCTTAACCAGACAGGACATTCCTCTTAGGAGTGAGATGGGTTGTTTGCTTTAGGCACTGGACCAAGGTCCACCTAAACACATCTGACTGATTTCCTAGTTTTGCTTATTCTACTAAGCTATATCCCTAGACCCAATAGCCATTTTTTTCTGGGGTGAGATTATATTTCAGTATTGCTTTAATTTGCATTTCACAGATGGCTACTGATTTGGAACATTTTTAATGTATTTATTTACTTTTTATATTTCTTCCTCTGAGAATTATGTGTACACCTCGGATACCCATTTTTGTATTGGGTCTTTAAAGTTTGGATCTGATGTTTTTTAATTCTTTATGTATTCTAGATAGAAGACTTTTGTCTTAGTGCGTATTAGTGAGAATTTTTTTTTCCAAATTTGTAGGTTGTCTTTTCACTCTGCTGCAGGTTTATTTTGATGTGTAAAAACTTCTCAATAGGAGGAAGTCCTAGTTATTAATCCTTTCAACTATTCTCCATGCAGTTTGATTTTTGTACATGAACTGTTTGGCTGCCCTTATGTCTTCAAGATTTCCTCCTACTTTCTTTTCATGGAATTTTAGTGTTTCTGTTCCAATGTTTAGATCTTTAATTCATTCTGTTTTAATTTTCAGCATGTAGAAAACCAGTGTTTTCAGCACCACTTGATAAAGAAGTTATCTTTCCTTCAGTAAGCATGTTTGGATCCTTTGTCAAAGAAAATGGCTGACTGTAGTTGTACTTCTGCAACTTTTAGTCTATTCTACCCATACTCAGGCCTATTTCTTGTTTTCCAATACCATAATGATTTTATCACAGTAGCTTTGTAATATAATTTTACATCAGGAATTGTAATGCCTCCGACCTTGCCTTTATTGCCCAGGATTGCCTTTGTTATTCTAGGTTTCTTCTCATGACAAATAAATTTTAGTAATGATTTTTCTAGGTCTGAGAGGTATATTGGTGGTACATTTAAAGGAATTGCATTAAATCTGTAAAACAATTTTGGGAGTATGTTCATCTTCACAATGTTGGTTCTCCTATCCAGAAGCTGAGAATAGTTTTCAACTTTCTGAAATCCTTTATGGTCCCTGTTTTCACAGTACAGTAATTCTCATTCGATCCATCTTTTGCTTCTTTATTTTGATTAATTTCTAAGTATTTCATTTTCAGTGGTGATACTGCAAAAAGTATTATTTCACTTATTTCTCTCAGTGTGCTTGTGATCTACGTAGAGGAGTGCTATTGAATTTTGGGTATTGACTTTGCATCCTGCTATGCTACTAATTTTGTGTATTCATTTTAGTGGCTTCTTGGTGGAGTTTTTTTTTTGGGTCTTCCATAATGTCATAATGATTTACTGTATTCTATTTGCTAGGAATTTATTGAGGATTTTTGTATCTGTGTTCATGATGAATATTTGCCTGTAATTTTCTTTTTTAGTTGTATCTTTCTCTGCTTTGGTATCAGTATAATATTTGCCTCCTGGAATGATTTTGTGAGAATTGTTTCCTTTTCAATTTAATTGAACAATATTGGGATCATCCAAACTTGGGCTATTCTGTTTCTATAGGTTTTTATTATTACTATTATTATTATTATTATTATTATTATTATTATTATTATTACATTTTGCATTTAATTGTCTGTTATTTGGTTATTGAGAGTTCTTATATATTTTTTGATTCAGATTTTGTAACTTATACCTTTGCAGGAATCTGTCCATTACTTCTGTGTCAATTCTGTGAGAATAAAGATTATCAAAGTAGCTATTAATGACCTTCTAAATCTTCACTGAGTCTGTGGTAATTTCACCTTTTCATTTCTTATTGCTTGAAATTGGGTTTTTTCTTTCCTCTTTTCGATAAGGTTACCTAGGGGCTTGTCAATTTTATTTAATCTTTCAAAGAATGAGCTTTTTGATTCATTAATTCTTTATGTTGTTTTCTTCACCTCAGTTGACTTTATTTTTGCTCTGATCTTTATAATTTCCTCCCGTTTTGGGGCTTTAGGTTTGATTTGCTGTTCCTTTTCTAGATGTTTGAGGTGCAACATTAAGGTATTTATGTTTCTGTTTTATTTTCCTAGTGTGTGAGTTTATAGCTATAAATTCCCCCTCTAAAAACTGCTTTCATTGTATCCCATAAATGCTGATAAGTTGTGCTTGAGTCTTCATTGAAATGTAGAAAATGTTAATTTCTTGTTGAATTTCATGTGCAGCCTATTGATTTCTGAGGAGGGTATTATTTATTTCCATGTATTTCTGGGTTTTGTGGTTTCTTTTGCCATTTATTTCCAGTTTCATTGCACTGCAGTCAGATAATATGCATGGGATAATTTCCGTTCTTTTGCATATACTTAAGCATGACCTATAAACTAGTATGTGATCTATTTCAGAAAATGTCCTATATGCAGCTGAAAAAATATATATTCAGAAGTGTTTGGGTCGAACACTCTGTATATGTCCACTAAGTCCAGTTGTTCCAAGTTCTAGCTCGGTTCTTCTACTTCTTTGTTAATTATTTGTCTGCTTGCCCTATCTTTTTTGGCATAAAGGGGTGTTAAGGCCTCCTGTTAGGATTGTGGTATTGGATATTAGGTTTCTCATGGCCATTAACATTTGTCTTAGAGAGCTGGATCCTCCCATATTGGGTGCATTTATACTTATGAGTGTTATCACTTTATCTTTAATTTTCCCCTAACTACTATGTCATGGACTTCTTTATTTTGTTTGATCATTCTCGTTCGAAACTGAGACTATCTGCAAACAGAATTGCTACCCCTGTTTTTTTCAGAGTTTCAGGGGCATATAGTATTGTTTTTCATCCTTTGACTCTTAGCCGATGAATTCTTTACAAGATGAGTGTTTTTTTTGTATATACCGTATTGTTGAGTTTCCTTCCTAATCCAATTTGCCAGTCTATTTCTTTTAATTGGTGAATTGAGTCCATTTACATTGATGGTTATAAATGAGATGTATTTTCTTGTGAATGACATGTTATTTGCCTGCTGTTGCATACTGGTGTTTAATTGTTCACTCTATTTGGTGTGTTCTTTCCATTCTCATCCGTGGAGTTGTGGTCATTTTGGTCCCTCTCTAGGATATCTTTTAGCAGTCTGTGTAGGATTGCGTTTGTCATCATGAAATTGTTTAGTTGTTTGTCCTGTGAGTAACCACTTCTCCATAACATTTGAAAGAGAGTTTTGCAGGGTTTATCAGTATGGGCTTGAATTTGTTTTCTTGAACCCCATGCTCTTCTAGATGTGATGATTTTAGAAGTGAAATCTGCCATTATTCTGATAAGTATTCCTTTAAATATAATCTGTTTCTTTTCTGTCACAGGTTTTAGTATATTGCCTTTGTGCTGGATTTCTAGAATCTTGATAATTAAATTTCTGGGTGTGTTTTTTCATTGGGTTAATGTTATTTGAAGTTCTGTAGACTTTGGTTACCAGCATGTCAGATTGTTTCCCCATATTGGGGAAGTTTTCGACTTTTGCCCATATTCTTTTTATATCATTTTTATTGTCTCCTTCTTTCTCATTGATGTCTATTAGTCTCACATTGTTGATCTTTGGATTGTCTTGCAGATGTTGAATTATTTTCTCCTGCACCCTTGTTGTTTTTAAGAGATCTTTTCTTACCTTTTCATTAGCTGCAATGATGTCTTCAAGGTTTGAAACCCTATCTTCACTTTCATTCAAACAACTTTGCCAGCACGTGATTGAGGTTTTCATTTCCTGTATATCTTTTTGAATTTGTTTCATGCATTCTATTTTTCGCCTATAGTTCTCATTCAAATGTTCAATCATCTTTTATTCTTTCTTTTAGCAGTATCTTGTGTAGAAGCAGTAATTCTTTCGTTATAGTTCTTTCTTTCTTTTTTACTTGAGAGATTTTTTATTTTTATTGCTGGCCTGACTTCAGGGGGTGGGGCTGGCACAGCATTTGTTGCTGGGGATTGAACTGCATTCTCTGTGGTTGCCTACGCTGTCCTAAGTAGACACTTTAGACCACTGAATCTTCTTGCCAGCCTCAGGGATTATTTCTGATCTGATTTTCTCTGTACATCTCTGCAGTTATTTCTTTACTTTAAACATTATTATTTTAGAGATTTCAAATTTCTTCTATGCTAGTGTCTCTTGTATTTGTTCTGGGCAGACTCAGCCCCTGAAAATGCATTCTGCTTCTACTTACTGTCATTTTATATAGCGCTGTCCTCTGATCTTTGGTGTAGAGCTTTGGTGCGGTTATTACCTTAGTACCTACCAATATTCTTACCCAAGGGAGATTATATGGTTAAGGCAGTTTAGTTTGTATTTACAGAACTACAGTTAAGAATACTAATAATGGGTAGTGATATTTAGCAGTTGAGAGTTGACAAACATTTATAACTAATGGATTTGTATTTTATCCCATAAAAGCAAACAATATGTCTGTGTAGCTAAGCAGATATTAAATTGGGAATCTGTATGTAAATTAGTTCCTTTAAGTTCTGTTTGATCACCTCCTCTTGATGTACATGGGCTATTAGTTTAGCCCAGTTACCTGTTGCACCCTCTCTCGATCAAGAGAGAAAGGGAAAGGATGTTCTCACAGATCGGGTTCTAGTAAAGTATCTCAGCTTATTAGGACTGGACCTACCAAGTTCAAACTGGATTGTGTCTGGCTACAGTGCCCTGCTTCTTCCCGCTGCAGCATGCCAGGCCTGAGCTCTTCCTGGAAAGGATCCAGAAAGCCAGCATGGAAGGCCTCACATGCATGCTGGGCCTAGAATCTGGCTCGTAAAGAATTCTAGGGAGAGAGCAAGCAAACAGGAGGTCCCACATACATATCTATGTATCTCTTCAAATAATGAGATATAGAATTTTCCAAACAGTTTTTCCATTCATATGTTTGATAAAACATACATGTAATGTGCATCTCATTCAAATTACTTGGCAAAAAGCTTTTAAACGCAAGTTTATTGGAAACTTATGAAATCTTCCCCTTAAGCTATCTAGTACTTGCCTATCATGTGGATATTGTAGTCTCAAAACATTAAAGAATTATTCTTTACTTTATGATGTAATGCTCAAATTATAAGATTTATCTGTGAGATTATCTTCAACCTGACTCCCTTGTGATCCCAAAAATGTCCTACTTTTATTTTATTTATTCTTTAGTATTGCTTCTCTCTGGAAATAATAAGAACATCTTGGCTCATCCTGAAATCTCTGCTCTAAGAAACTTTGATTCCTTTTAGGTATAGGTCAATACAAGGTACCAAAATCCAAGTGCAAATAAAACTGTTCCACATGATTAATGATTGTTTTAAAAAAGTGACATTTCTTATAGACTCAGCAACACAGAACAGATTTCTAAAGGTGATAAATTCATATTGATATTTCTGCTTTAACTCTAACAAAACCAAATAGTTTTTAAAATGTTATTTTGAAATAAAAATATTTTACCTATGTAGGCTTTTTGTTAACCTTCTCACTCAAATTGTACATAAGATCCTATTCTCTTTCAGCATTATCTCACGGAAGACCAATGTGTGGTCACTAGTATTACCTGATCAACTATGGACAAAATTTACAAAGAAAAATCATTTGTAAGACAGAGCTTTTTTTGTTCGTTTGTGTCACAAAATACCACATAAGAGGGAAGAAGGTGATTCAAGGTTTCTGGCTGAGTTCATTCCAGTTTTGCAGCCATGTTTGAATCTAAACATTTCCTAATAGTGTTGGGGCCTTATACCCTTAATTCTCATCTCTACTTGCTAATCCTCATTCATATCATCTGTATAAAACCTGAAGTTAGGGAAGTCCATCTATAATGAATTGCAGGCTCCCATGGAATTCACAGCACAGCTTTCCAGCGATGCATCTCGACTGAAAGAAACATGCATTTATAATATCTCATAAAAAATTCAGGCAGTAAAGCTATACCTTTATATTCCAGGCACATTTTTAAAGTAGCCTATACACTCATGAAATAAATAAGCTCAAACCATCTCATCTATAATGTATCATAAACTTAAATAAAGGAAGCAAAGGTCAGGATATTGAAAATATATCCTGTAGAGAAGCTGAGCAGTACTGCAGTCCCATGCTTTCCTGAAGGCAAAATGCACATTTCATACAAGGAAAAGATAATTTCTAATACTGAGGCTTCAGATTTCATTACAAATTCTTATGCATCAGTACTTTTATGCCGCACTGGACAAAATGTGACCAAAAATTTGGTTTATTTTTTAGAAGTATTACAATAAAGTATATATTATCATTAATGCCTTTCAAAATATTTCTCCTTGCATTAAGTACACATATCACATCATTTTTCCACTTTCTGAGATCACTTTCGAAGTCTTCTTTATGTTTGTCCTTAGTTCAATTGGTGTGGCTGTTAAATGCCCTGAATTCATTAATATATTTACTCTTCATGGTTATTTTGACTGAAGAAGGTCCAGAAAGTACACACTATCAGATCCAGTGAATGAGGTGAGTGAAGGCACACCATAATGTGTTTTAGTTGCTATTTTTTTGCATAAGTGTGTAATATACCACTACATTCACTGTGCGGAGTTGTTTCACGTCCATGAAATATCTTAATTCTTTTTTTCATCTCCTTCCTCTACCCCTTTTTCCTAAAACAACCTTTCCATTGAAGGGGAATTGGCAATGGCATTCGCCACATTTTTATCAGACCTCAGAAAGACACACATGAAAGAGGACTTCCAGAACTGCTTCAGAAGGTGATAAGAGCAATGGAACATGTGCTAAACGAGAGGGAGTATTTTGAGGACAATTAATGGCAAATTGTTTTTTATTGTAATAATTGCTCAAAGATTACAATAAATTGTTCCCAGTGTATTCTGATCATACCATGTGTTATTAAATAATTTTGAAAAACTTTCAAAGTAGAAAACAGACCATGTAAGGCTATGTGAATGACACTTCTGTATTTTCTCAAAACAGATCTTTATCACAGTAATTGGACACACCTTTTTTTAAATACACGCACCAATAAGATGATGTTATAACTAGGTGTTGTCCTGTGAACATCAAACATGTTTTCTTAATTCTTTTTATTGCAAAGAAAAGATAAATATAGTAGATAAGACATTAGAGGGGCTTGGGAGTTAGCTTGTCAGCATAAGCTACCATCTGACAAGTGCGAGGACCCAAATTCAATCACAAATATCACATGCCATGCTCTCCCTGGAACCCCAGATGCTAGATGCAGGTTCCAGAACCAGGCATGGTGGTTGACACCTATAATCCCAGCGATGAGGAGGTGGAAATAGGAGGATCACTATGAGACTGAGCTACATAGTGAGACCTTGTATTAAAAAAGATAACCTTTAGGAGCTATAGAATTAAAAAAATAAGATGATAGATATTCAATAGTGTTTGCTACATTGCACAATGCTGTCTTCAATAGTGTTGCTAACATTATAGATATAGAAACATAAAATTGGTCAAAGTAAAAATTTTAAGTGTTAACTTATACCTTCAAAAAAAGTGATAGAAATTAGTAGTACAATCATTCTAGCTGTCCGGTGAATACACATGTATAATTTTCCCCTTCTTTTTTTCTCCTTTCTCCTTTCCTTCATCCCAATTACTTATTCATTATGTTCCCTTTCCTTCCCTTTTACTATATGTATTGTACCTTTCAGATTTTATTTACATTTTGGGGTTTTACAATAGGAAGACAACGTGATGTTTACACACGTGAGTCTGATTTACTTCACTTATTAGTATAGCCTCTGGTTGCATTTATTTACCTAAAAGCCTCAGGAATATCTTTCGTTATAGCGAGGAACATATAACATTATATGCATGACACAGTATTTGTCCTTCTTATGTCTAATACAACTTTATTTTCTCAAAACAGATACCACAATAATTGGATATACATTTATATTTATTCTGAATATATCCACCAAGAAGATGATGTTATAACTGGGTGTTGTCAAAAGCAGATCTTTTTTACAGATTTTCCTCGTCACAACCAGAGGGAACATGGATACTTTTTCACACCAGTAGACAAAAAGCAGAGCAGGAAGCATGTATCATCTAGATTGCCTGACTGAAGGAAATTTTCAACTGATTTCCTAAATTGTTCTCAGGAGAACTGAGGACTAAGGTTGGACAAGGACTCCATCAATGCCCTCTGGGTCCAGTCCTTGCAGTAATTTAGTTTTCTTTCTTTTTTCTTGGCTTTTTGAGATAGGGTCTCATTATAAAGTTTAGGGTGGCCTTTAGCCCACTATGAGCATAGGATGGTCTAGAACTTGTAACCATCCTCCTGCCTCAGCCTCCCGAGTAGTGAGAGCACAACCATTATCTAATTTATTTTAATAGCAAATCTGATATTGAAGGAAGAACACTCAGCCTTATATTTAGCTGCAGTCAAGAAAGGTGCCTTCAAATAGTATTTGCCTAGCCCAAAAGTTCACATGAGCATGATCTAGAAATTCTCACCATTCTGATGCTACATGAAAGCTACAAAGTATAATGACCTAGAGGGGCACAAGTAGCTTAATGAGCCTTAGAACTAGCCATTTCTGAATTCAGATCCTCACTCCCCAATATTTAGGCACTGTATGAGTTTTGTAAGAACCTCAAGCCTCCGGAACTCATCTTTTGTGTCTAAGAAAGCAAGATAACTTTGCCTAGCACATGATTGGAGGCAGCAAAAGACATAATGGCTAGGAGTAAATGATATAATTCCTGAAAAATATAGGGTATTTAATAGACCAATAAAGTTATGTCTCAAAATAATAGAAAAAATAAGATGCTTTTCAAAGGACTAGTCATTATGTGACCTTATCTACATTCTCCAAAGCACATCCAGAAATAACTAAGAAAGATTATTTTCTTCTAACTGTATTTGATTTAGGTATTTAAGAGTACCAAAAGTATAGCATAGTTGTGCATATTTGACATGATTTATGAAAGTCACTTAAAGTAATTGTCAATGATCATGCTAAATTTTATCAATATTAAAAGCAAAGAAGTATTCTGATATCTATTTTTCTTACTATCACTGGCAATATTTTACTACGTAAAAACTTACCCCAAAAACCAGAGGCTTAAGTCAACACTCATTATCTCAGTTCTCAGTTCTAATGGTTATTTTCAAATTCAAAACATCATTTAGAACACACATTAAGACTATGACAAAGCTCAACTTTGTTAATGCTGCTGTGTGCTGCTCTTTACATAGTAAAAAAGAAAGGAGTGTGAGCATCTGTGGTTCATTTCAGGTAGCACTGCGCATACAGTATCAACAGAATGAACTATCAAGAACTAATGGACCCACCACTCTGCCTACCATCCTCTTCATTGTTTGATCTAGTGAACAGCAGATTCCCCAACTCTAATGAACCAGATTACCCCACTGTCCAACACAGATGCTAGGTAACATCTCCATCCAGCAAAAGTTCCTGGGCAGTATAAGTATATATTGAGATTAAAAGAACTATGACAAGGGCGGGTGAGATATCTCAGTGGACTAAGCTCTTGCTGTGCTGGCTCTGACCCTAGGTATGCTGAACAGGCCAAAGAAACTTCATGTGGTGGTACATACCTGTAATCCCAGTGATGGAGTGGCTGAAAATAGGAGGATCACCCTGAGTCTGAGATGCACAATGAGACCCTGTACCAAATAAATTAATTAATTAGTATGTATGGCAGAGCTAAAAGTAGAAAAACTTGCTTTCATGAAGTAACTATATGGAATATAGTTTTATTTCTCATTCTTTTATTTGGTATTTACCCACAAACTTCCTTGTTAAAGAATTTTATACAACTTACAATTTATCAAATATACATCCTCTTTTAAAGGGAGAAGAGAAAATGAGAGTTAACTAATTTTAGAAAAGAATTTGACGCTAATGAAATTTTACTTGTTTGTTATTTGTTTGTTTGTTTGAAGAACCAGGAAACAAACTCAGGACCTTGCACTTGCCAGGCAGGCACTTGTGCCCCTGAATTATCTCCCTGGACCCTTAAAATTTTACTTAGGCTTTGCAATAATTTTATACTTAGAAAACAGCTAAAAGGGCCAGGGAGATGGCTCACCAGTCTAAGTGCCAACCTGGCAAGTGCAAGGACCCAGATTTGCTCCCCAGCACCATGTGCTATGCTGGCTCTGTGCCTAACCTGTCGCCGAAACCAGGTATAGTAGCCCATGCCTATAATCCCAGGGCCAGGGAGGCTGAGACTGGAGAATCACTGTAAGTCCAAGCTGCATAACAGGACTCTGTACTAATTAATTAATTAATTAATTAATTTTTAAAAATTTATAAGATAAAAGAAGATAGCTAACTAATAAAAATCAGATAACTACAAGAATATCTCACACACAAATAAACTACAGTAAGGATGAAGATTCAGTAATATATTATAAAAAATTTTCTTCGAAAGTATTCTTTGAGAAGCTTGGTCCATCTTGATTTTTAGTTTATTTTCTTCGATCTGGAACATAAAATTAGTTGTCTTCTTCTTATCTATTTCTTTTTCAATGACTTAAATCTTTCTCCTTGAGTACCTACCTTTCATTAGGTACAAATGCTATCTCTTTGTACTTTGTTACTGCATAATACAGTTCTTGCTAAAGAGAAAGTATTCATTTTGCTGAGTAATTGACTGTACCAGTTTGAATTATTGCACCAGACTTTCTCATCCAGAAATTATGACTTGATTGTAAGTTGACTCATTCATAAGCTGTATCAAGTTGAGTAGGATACTAGAACTTCATCTAGAAAATTACTATTTAAATTTATGTAGCTTCCAAAATGCCCAATTAATTCTCAAGATGTAATTTATTCCCTGGAAGAATTAAATATATTAAATTTATGTTCCTTCAAATTAGAAGATTATTTTAAAATAAAGGACATTGCACAGTTAATATCACTTTGTTCTTTGGATGAGATATCCCAAAGGCGGCTGAAATTATCTTAGCAATATTTTGTACAGTATTTTATAGCTTTTACAGCACTTCTATACTTGGTCTATGCACATAAGCCAGCTAGATTTGGCACTGTTCACTTATTCTTGCAGTGTGCAAAGAGTTAGGTAGAGAAATAAAAATGGTTTTCTCTAGGGTTGTATAACTCATCAGAGAGAAAGTTGGTATCTGTTCTAATACGCTTCCCATTGTACAACCCAGCCCTTCTTCCACCAATATTTTCCTGTGAATTTATGTATTCTACATGAGTCTACTCACCTGCACATAATTTAGTTCTAAGCTCACGGAATGTCACTGTTTTAAAACTTTTTATGGTAAAAAAAAAAAAACAAAAAAAAAACACCTGTCTTTACTCCCCATATATCTTGCGAGTAGCAAATTTTGCAAGGTGCATATGTGTTTAATGAAGCCCAGCAAAGCAGAGCGGTGGAGATAGTGGGAGGCAGGAGAGGAACCCTTCTGTTAGATTTAAAGACACAGTTCATTACCACTTTGCTTCCCTCCATTACATGCATCTCAGGGCTTCAGGAAATACATCTGCCCAGCGCATCATCCGCATCACATCTGCCACGGAATAAAGGAGGAAGGAGATGTTATGCCCCAGTCTTGGAAGGGTAAAAGTCAGACAGAAAGGATGGGGAACCAAGGCTCTGTCTTTATCACAGGTGTTCTACATGTATTAACAATGATGATAGAGGGAAACAAGTAAAATCAATTAAATTGAACTGCATTTAAATTTTCTTCTTGTAGTGCTGACAGAAATTATCTCCAAATAAAAATGAAAAATGAGTGGCAGAACAACTGTTCCAATTATTTTCTGAGGCCATTGAAGTGGGGACTATCTAGTACCTCTTTTGATCAACCATTTAGACTGTGACCACATTGAATTGCGCCTTTTCTTGTTACTTGTATATTAAATTCTCAATTAAGAAAAAGACTTTGACATTCAAAAAATGACTTCCAAAATATAACTTTTCTGAAGTCTTACATTGAATGAAAAATTCCTTAAATAACAATATGAAAGAAACCCAATATGGAGGCATATATTTAGTATAAAAAATAACAAGGGTCTAAAATCACAGAGTTGCATTGTTTCTTTTGGGGTTGAACGATTTTCCTTACAAAAACATATATTCAATGTATCTTTAGTCTAGGTTAACTGAGCAAGCAGCTTAAACTCTCCAAACCCTCATCTCCTCATGTTGTGCAATTCAATAATTTTCGTTCTACCAGAATTGAGAAAACCAGCATGTGTAGAAATGTTTGATGCTTGCCTTTGCTTTTCCTTCTACCCCCGTGCCTACTAAAGATGGTATATGGATTTGGTGTATAATCAAATGACCTAGGTCTACCATATTTCTCCTTAATGAAATATTTTTGTGTTGTGTTATTATGGCTTTTGTGGCTCTTGCTAATTTATATTAACTTTTGGTGACAAGAGAATAGAGCAACTTGTATTTTTTACTTTCATTTTAAAATTTTGTAAGGTAGATAACCTTGCCTCAGGAACATTGGATTCAGAAGGATCCTCCCAGAATACCTCACAGAGTTAAATGCAATCATAGTACGAGGTTTATTGACACATTAGGCTGACAGGCCTATGTAAACAGTTCAGGGTTATTCAATCCTCTGTCAAAACAGAATGGCTCATTTGGGGCCCACAGGCCCTCTGGGAAAGACCTTGAACTTTGTTCACAATTTAAATTCTGAAAAACACAAAACAGATTGATTGGGAGGCACTATTGGCAAAGGATGCAACTGAAAGGAACAAAGAGGTCCTGAAGAGAAAAATCCTGGGAGAGAAAAAAAAAAAAAAAAATCCAGGGTCACTGGTTTCATTAGAAAGTGATTGCAACTAGAGTGTGTAGGTGTGTTTAATGAGTCCTCAAAGTTTCTCTTTCTACAAAATATCCTATGATACGACTGCAGAAGCCATAGCAAATGGGAAGTAAGGAGTATTTTTTATAAACCTATTGTGTCAAAACAAGCATCCCACCTAGGCCAATTCTAGTGTACTAGAATTGCTACTGCTATACTGCACTTTAATAAGGGACTGTGAGCTAGCCACTAGCACGCAAAGTAGTATGTCCCAGCTAACATTTTATGAGTCTTTTCAGTGCATTTTATAATAAAACCAACCATGTAACTCACCAAACTGGTTTCTTGATGGGTTTCAAGGATGTGGTAGTGGATAGACATTATGTTTAAAAATATATGCATAATCTGTCCTGTTTTGAGGAGACTGAAGCTTCCAGGTAGGTCAGTTATGAAACTGCCTAAGGAAAACAAGATATAATAACAAATACTAAGTGTTATAGGGTGAAATTTAGATTCAAGGTTTTCCAAGTTCATCAGGAACTCAAGTAACATAAACAGTGGTGTCTGTATAGGAGTGGTGATTCAGGAATAAGCAGTGGTGAATGGTCAGCATGACAGCAAAGAGCTTACCAGCAGCGTGACACTAGCTGTGTCTCAAGTACTCAGGAGCTAAGTGTGGCTAGTGACTGCCATCTTGGACAGCATAGTATGAAACTTTGCAGTCATCACAGAAAGTTCTAAGAAACATAGTCATCTAGAAATGAACTTACTTTGGTTTTGTTTTGTTTGTTTTGCTTTGTTTTGTTGAGGCAGTGTCTCGCTATGTAGTTCAGGCTGGCTTTGTGCTCACTTTTGTAGCCCCTATGCTATTCTCGAACTTTGAGAGATTCTCCTGGCTTAGCCTCCAGAGTGCTGGGATGACAGGCATGTGTCACTATGCCTCCAGGGCCAAGAAATGAACTTACTTTGAACCAAGAGGTACTGCCTCAAGGGCACTTAAGGTTAACCATGTAGGAATTTAAAATAGGACCTAACTGAGTGCTGACCAAATAAAATGCTAAATTAAGGAACGAGTAGAAAACAAAATAGAAAAGCTAGAATTCTACCAGTCTGCCAGATGGGAGTAATAAATGTTAGGCTTTCATGTATAACTGATAAGCTGAACCTTAACATTAAAATTTAAGATGCTGTAAATGCATTCATAATTACATCCAGATGCCCCAGTGTTAGTAATGAATATGACAAAGTACAATTATATAGGCACATACGTAGTCATATTTTCACAGTGCAGTGGATACTATTAAATCTGTTTGTTTTCAAAAATTGCTTGTATATGTAGTTTATTGTGTATGACTTCAGTCACCATTACATTTGTGAGTAGAAGTAAAACAACCCATTCCTACAAAAGGTTATCTGACACTCCTTCCAAATACAGGTAATGTTTATTTCTATAAATATATTCACTAATAATTATGCTAATATAAACTTTAAGAATTCACTGTGTGTGTGTGTGTGTGTGTGTGTGTGTGTGTGTGTGTGTGTGTGTGTGTGTGTCCTTTTTGAGGCAGGGTCTCACAGTGCAGTTCAGACTGGCCTTGAACTCACTTTTGTAGCGCAGGTTGGTCTCAAATTTGCACTGATCCTCCTGCCTCACTCTCCCAAGTGCTGGGATTACAGGTGTGTACCACCACACCCAGATCACTCACTTTCAATACTGATCAATGTTCTTATAAGTAATAAACTTACCTGTTATGGTAACTTAAGATATCATACTGATAAACAATGTTTTTTAAAAGCAATCGTTACAAAGAAAATTCTCCAAGCCCTAAAATTAGCTTATTAAAGCCTAATCATTTGCTTTATTTCACTTTGAGAAGCATCTTGCTCCAAATGACTTTTTTTGGAATAGTGTATTTTAAACAATACAAATAAATGTAAT
Organism: Myocastor coypus; assembly: GCA_004027025.1. Lineage (NCBI taxonomy): Eukaryota > Metazoa > Chordata > Mammalia > Rodentia > Myocastoridae > Myocastor > Myocastor coypus. Next base: position 11,103 of record PVJA010011724.1, on the reverse strand, counting down.
TATATAGCATTCAAAGTTTTAGGAGTATTCCTAATACTGACATCAAATTCAATTAAAAAATAGATGTGAAAGGAGTCAGGCTAGTGCTACATTCTGTAAAACCAACTTTTTTTTTCCTTGGAAATTACCTCATTTAACATTTCTACACAGAGACAGTAGCCATAGGGCTTTATGATACAATCTCTATGGTTTATGAAGACTTAGAAAGACTTCTTCCTTAAAAGTGATGGAGTACAGCTCACACTATGACCCAAAGGAAGACGTAATTTAAGCCATTGTCAAAGTGTGAAAGTATGCTTTAATCAGTGTTTCCATATCCACTCCAAGAGCACTCAATAAATTTATTTATATCTTACAAATACTTTCCATGGTCTAATCTATGATTTTCAACAAAGCCTTTATTGTTAATGAATGTGTTTGTTTACAAAGGCACAAACCAAATGAGTTTCTCTCTTTAAGCAGAAATTAAATTTACAAAAAGGAAAAACTGTCCTATTACCATAAAATAAAGCTTTGGTCCTGGCTAATTCCCTCAGCATTGGTTTTGATTGGTAATGTCTGCTAAACACATTAATCCATTTACTTGATTCTACAAATATGAATAAAGTTTCTCTTAGAAGAAGAAAGAGACAATGTAGGTGATAATGAAGCACTAGAGTGAGGAACAGGTAATTTTCAATAAAATGCCAAAAGTATATATCCTTTTAGTTAAAACTTTAAGTAGTCAGATGTAAATGCTAAGGATAGGGACTTGGAGCGACATGGGGGAAGTGCTTGCTACTAAGAAAGAATGAAAACCTGAAGATGGAGCAGGCAGGTGGACAAAAGCAGGCAAAGCATTCAGTGCAGCTGATGCTGAATGAGCATGCGCAGGTTTAGAAAAAAGGACAACAGAAAGCTAAAGCATGCAGTGTCTTTTAGGTCACTGCAAATAAGCTTTCTGTATGTAAGCATGACATGGGGGCTATTGCCTGTTTGGGCAATGAGAGACTGTCAGGCATAGTGTTAAAAGAAGCCCTCGATTCTGCAGTAAGAACACACAAGAGGGCAGATGATAAAGCATGGAGCCCAGCTAGAATGTACTGAGTAGGGAACAATGATATGTGGCAATTTAGATGTGCTTTTAAAGACAATCACTTTACCATTCTTTGAAAAGAGTTATCACCATTTTTATGTCAAGTTTCAATAATGCCCCACTGCAGGCTAATAAATGTTATGAAATATACATGCATTCATGATAGATACACAGGTATAACATCCTACTTACAATGTTTTCAAGAGATTGTTTTATTCTTCTCTGTCATGTCATGCAGGAAGGAGGCTAAAGATTGAATGAATTAAGAAAACAGTAAAAGAAAATGAAGTTCATTTGTGATCCATGCCATTTTTAGAGAATTCATGTGGTCTTGAGGAACTGAATATTTTAATTTTATATGCTAGCTGCAGTTGGCCCTTGGGCATTACAATAGCAAATGAAAACGTATCATAGCTTCTGTTGTCTCCATTTAATGATATTAATAGTAATGGTCACAAATGTTTAACTGAAGTACTCCCTGTCCCAAGGATATAATAGATTCCTAATTGATCCATTTTTTAGGTTGTACACTTATACTCCCTTTGATATAATCTTTTAATAGCTACAACTGTTTTAAATTTCTCCCATGTGAATATGTAATTTTGCTTCTCATTAAAAGGTCTGGTAATCTTCCTGGTAATTTGATCTTATAGAAAAAAATAAAAACTTCTAAAGGAAAGACAATGGAGAGCACATTTTTTAGGTATCCAATGTTGGTAGATGATGCATGATGCATATGAAAAAATTCAAAGCTAACTCCATCTTTAAATGTAGTAACATTTATAGATGAATTTATCCATACACTTTACTCCATAGTTTTCAGAAGGAAAATGATAAGCAAATAAGATACCCACACAAAAGCAATGAAAATATGAAATATATCTTAACCATAAAGCTAATATATAATATAAAAATATAGTATAAATGTGACAAGTTTGTTGCATTGGCACATAGAAGATAAAGTGCAATGTAAGCCTTGTGAGAGGCTTCCTTCGCACATATACAGACACAGTCAGCTTATGCAATACAGAATAAAATATTCCACCCTCAGACTCGCTAATAGGAAATAATGAAACTTAAAATATAAATAAAGACTACAGTCAAATACTTAGTTTATTATAAATATTATAATGCATAATTTGAAAGCTTTTACATGTTGTAAGCACAAAGCCATCTAAGATTGGTTGAACAGGTCAATTTTTCAAAAACCGAGTGGTAGACAGTATAGGAAGCGGACCTGCTGCCTAGGAATAGGTGTACGTGTACATGCATTCAGGGAAATTAGAGAGAGAAGCATACTGTGAAAAACAGAATTCTTAGTTAAGTGTCATAGCTGGTTAATTTTTGCAAGGGAACAGAAGCCAAAGGTTTTTTAAAAATTCTATGGTACTACTGGTTACTTTGTTTAATAACAACAAAGAAGAGAAAAATCTCAAAGAGAGCAGATCAGGGAATTAGCTTTGTTTGTTTGTTTGTTTCTGTGTTTTTGTTTTTGTTTTTGTTTATTTTAAAGAAAGAAAAGCAATAAAAGCAAAGATAAAAAATTTCCAGGAGAGGAGAAAATTAATAATGATTGACGTATTGCATATTGTTGTCATCAAAGTAGTAGCTCAGGTTACAAGAGATAAGTGTTCAAAATTGTTCAATTTAAGAACATGCTTTTCAATGAGCTACTAGAAATTAGTAGTATAATTACCTTAGCTAGCTTGTATGTGTGTTTGTGTGTATATATATATATATATATATATATATATATATATATTCTTCCTTTCCCCCTTTTATTTACTTTCTCCCATCTCAGTTTCCTTTTCCTTTTAAACAGATACTTTCCTATTCACAATATCGACAGTACATTTTAGACCTTGTTTATTCTTTCAGTCTCTTATACCAAGAAGGTGATATGATGTTTACAATGCAAATCTGATTCATTTTATTTATAAGTGTAGTCTCTAGTTGCATCAATTTATCTGTGAAAGCCTTGAGTGTGTCCTTCTTCATAGCTGAGTAGTCATGCATTATATGATAAAGCCCACATCTTTTCATCCATTTTTAGGTTTGCAGATATTTGGGTTGTTTCCAAGATTTAGCTATGACAAATTGCACTGCTAAAAACATGAGTGCACATAAATTGCGATGGTATGATGATTTTACTTATTCTGGGAAGATCATCAGAAGAGGAATAGCTGAGTGGAATCCAATCCTAGATTCTGAGGAATTTTCAACATTGATTTCCATAGTGATTGTACCAGTCTGCACTCCCACCAACAGTGCAGAAGGGATCCTTTTCCACCATAATTTCTCCAGCATTTGTTACTGTTTGATTTCTTGAGGTGGCCATTCTTTCTTGGGTAAGATGGAATCTCAGGATTCTTTTTAAATTGAATCTCTCAAATGATCAGTGATATCGGACATTTTTCCACATATTCATCAGCCTTGTGTATTTATTTATCTGAGTGGTATGAATTCACTTCAGGTACCCATTTTTGGACTGGGTCTTTAAATTTGGGAAGTTTGAATTTTTTAACTCTTCATATGTTCTAAAAAGAAGTCCTTTGCCTTAGGGAAAGTTGGCTGAAATTATTGCCCATTCTGGGTTGTCCTTTCACACTGTGATTTCTTATGATGCACAGAAGATTTTTTAATAGGATGAGATCCCAATTGTTGGGTCTTTGCAGTATTTCCTACTTAGAGTTTGATTTATGAACATTGTGTACACCTCTGTTTTCAACATGTCTATTTTCTCACCCATTAGATTTAGTGTTTCTGTTGAATATTTAGATCTTTGATCCATTTTAACTTTAATTTTGTACATGGTGATACATATGGCTTTAGTTTTAGTCTTAAGCATATCAAGAACCAGTGTTTCAGCAAGATTTATGAAAAAAAGACTTTTTTCCTGAAAACATGTTAGGCTCTTCATTCAATGATAAGGTAGGTAAGTGTGTTTGTAATTGTGTCTGCATCAGGGGCCAGGGAGCTAGCTCCGTGGCACCAGTGCCTGCCTGATAGTGCAATGTCCTGAGTTTGAATCCCAGTCCTGCCAAAAAAAAAATGTGCCTGCATCTTCTAGTCTGTTCCACTGATCCTCAGGTGTATTTTGTTGCCAGTACCATGCTGATTTTATCCCAGTAGCTTTATAGAATAAATTCAAGACAAGTATTGTGATGTTTCCTACCTTGCCTTTGTTGCCTAAGATTGGCTTTATGATTTTAGGTCTCTTCTGTTTCCAAAGGAATTTGGGGCATGTTTTCTTTAGATTTATGAAGCATGATAATGACATTTTGATCAGGGTTGCCTTAAATCTGTGTAATAGTTTTGGGAGTATGGCCATTTTTATAATGTTGGTTCTTCCTACTCAGGAGCAAAGAATATCTTTCCGTTTTCCAATGTTCCCTTCAATTTCCCTTACACAGCACTATGCCTTCAACTATACGGCTACTTTACTTCCTTTGTTAATTTCCTAAGCATTTCATTTTGTAAGTGTTTCATTTTTAACACTATCGTAAAGGGTGTGGTTTCTCTAAATTATGGCTCAGTGAACTTTTTGCTGTTGATTTTTGTATCAAGTTATGCTACTAAATTTTCTTATTATTTATAGAAGTGGTTTGGAGGATTCCATGTAGCATATCTTTTCATCAGCAAATAATGATTTTACTTCTTCCTTCCTATTGTTATTTCACTTATTTCTCTGTATTGTCTAACTACTCCAGCTAATATTTCCAGAACTATATTGGATAGGGGTTGTGAGAGTGAAAATTCTTTTCTTATTCCCAGTTTTAGTGTGAAAACCTTCCGTTTTCGTCCATTTACTACGATGTTGGCTGCTAGTTTGTCTTAGATGACTTTTAGCAGATTGAAGTAAAGACAATCTATTCTCATTTTCTATAGGGCTTTTATCATGAATAAGTTTTGCACTTTAACAAATGTTTTTCTGTATCTACTGAGATCATCATATGATTTAATCAGGGGCTCCACTGGTATGATGCATTACATTTATTGATTTGCATATTTTGAACCATCTTTGCATTCTTTGGATGAACCACTGTTGGTCATGACATATACTCTTCTTGAATTTCTTTTTGCAAGTACTTTTTGAGAAGGTTTGCATCTATGTTCAGAAGGGAGGTTGGCCTATAGTTGTTTCTATGGGGTTATCTCTAGTTTTGCTATCAGGATAATACTTGCCTCTAAGAATGAGTTAAGAGGAATTGCATTCCTTTCAACTTTACTAAAGAATATGAGTAGTATTTGCATTAACTCTTCTCAAAATTTTTTGTAGAATTCAGCTATAAATCCATCAGAACCTGGGCTTGACTTTAATAGATTTTAATTATGTTTTTTTATTTTATCAGATGATATTGGATTAGTTAGAATTTTGTATCTTCTTGATTTAGCATTTGTACATTTCTAGGAATCTGTGCACTTTTGCTTTCCATCCTATGCAAGTAACATTCAAATTTTTCAAGTAGGTTTTAAAGATCTTCTGAATTTTCATAGGATCTGCATTGATTTCTCCATGTTCATTCTTCACCGCATGAACTTAAGCTTTTTATTTCCTTTTTTGATAAGGTTGACCATGAATTTGTTAATTTTGTCTATTCTTTCAAAGAACCAACTGTTCAATTAATTAATGTTTTGTGCTTTTTAATCTCAATTGCATTAATTTCTAATTTGATCATTATATTTTTATCCCTTCTATGGGCATTCATTAGTTAATTAATTAATTAATTAATTAATGGTAGCCAGCTCAGTTCACCCTGGGGGCAGGGCTGGTATGGCATGTGGTCCTGGGGATTGAACCTCGGGTCCTGCATTTGCCTAACTTTGCCTAAGCAAGTGCTACAGACTGCTGAGCTACCGCACCAAACTACTTCTACGGGCTTTCACTGTGACTTACTCTTCTTTTTCTACAAATGTGAGGTGAAACATTAGTTTGTTGATTGTTCTCAGTCTGTTTTTCTGATGTGAAAATTTACTGACATAATTTTTCCTCTCAGAACTGCTTTCTCTGTGTTGGACAGGTTCCAGTACGTGCTATTTGAATTTTTGTTTGATTGCCAATAATGTTTAAGTTCTTTTTTATTTCATCTGTGATCTATTCTTTGTTAAGGTAGATGTTATTTAATTTCCATGTTTACAGAGTTTTCATGCTTTCTTTTGTCATTGATTTCCTGCTTTATGGTATTATGATCAGATAACAAGCATGGAAAAACTTCAATTGCTAGACTGGACCTGTAATCTCATCACTGGAGAGCCAGAAAACAGGAGGATCACTACAAGCTGCCTAGTGAGATCCTGTATCAAATGCATAAAAAATAAAAAAGACTAGAACAAAATTTCAATTCTTTTGCATGTACTTAAGCATGGTGTATGGGCTAGTATATGTTCTATTTTAGAAAATATATTTATTTTCATCTTCCAGCTGTTGAATTTTTATTTCCTCGTTCTTCCTTCACATTTTTAAGAGAACTTTCCATTCAAAACTGCTAGTTGTGATCCTTTCTTCAAGGTCTGAGGATCTATCTTCAGCTTTTATGAAATCAGTTTGGCCAGCTTTCAATGTAATCTTTAAGTGTCTAGATAGCTTTTTAAATCCATTTCAGGCATTCTATTCTTTCCAATGCTGATCATTCACAGTTGCTATCCTCTTCCTATCATCATTTGTTTCTTTTATCTACCTCTGTTCTAGATTTCCTGAGGAATTCCTTTATAAATATTAATATTTCTTTTTATCTGAAAGACTATTTCTGATCTCATTTCCCCTATAGCCTCATGAAATTGTTTCTTTACTTTGGTTGCTATCATTTCAGAATTTTCCCATGTGTCTCTTCTACTTTCCTTTATCTCGTTGTCTATTGGACTTGTTCTGGGCAGACTGGGGCTCTCAAATTGCATCTTGCTTCTGTGTCTTGTGATTTGTTTTTTTTTTTTTTTTTCTTTTTTTTGAGACAGTGTCTCTCTGTGCAGTTCAGGTTGGCCTTGATCTCATTTTTGTGGCCCAGGCTGGTCTCAAACTCGCAATGATGCTCCTGCCTCAGCCTCCCAAGAGCTGGGATTACAGTCATGAGCCACCATGCCTGGCTCCTATGTCTTGTGATTTTTCTATTAAAATAAAATTATTTTGTTTTCTATGTTGATCCTTGTAAGTTTTTGAAATAGGTAGCTATGTCATTACTTTCAAGTTCTTTCTTGGAAAAGTCTATTCTTCAGAGATGTCTTATGTGTGTAGGAGATTCTTGGCTTTATGTCTGTTACAAAATTTCACTTTCCAAGTTAATGCAGAATGAGCTGTTTATATCTGTTTGGTTCAGTCTCCAGTTCTTTGGTTCTGAGTTATGGTTAGATTATGACCCCAGAGTTTCACCATACTGTTGCAGAACTGAGAACAACTGATTTTAATAGATATGCCTTCCTAGCTATAGTAGTATAATGAATGTCTCATTTACTCTTCTCTTGTTACTGAGACAAATACCTGACACCCAAAATAAAGGAAGGAAAGGTGTATTCAGCTCACAGTTACTGGAGGTTTCAGCTGGCTCCAACACAGAGTGGCACATTGCAGAGTGTAGTAGTTCATGGTGTCGGCAAAGAGCAAGAGCAAATGGGAGGAGTAGCAGCAACAATACCTATAGAGAGGAAGTCTGTCTTCCTTCTGTTGCCTTTAGGCTAGGTGCCCCATACTGGCTATAGCACTCACCCATAATCCCAGTGGATCATGAGTTAATCACAAACTGTAGAACTGCACCTCAATGACTGTATGAGGCTTGGGGTAGACAAATACATACAATATTGGCAATAACAATACCATTAAACACAGTTTAGAAAGTGACAACCTATGGTTAGTATTAACTTTGCATCTTAAACTATAAGAGTAACATCAGTAACTAATTAACAGAAATAAACTGAGAACATATATTCAGAGTATTTTCCCTTGATATAGTGTTTTGACCCTGTGATGGGGAGCTTTAAGAAGGATACTGCAGAAACTAATTGCTGAAACGTTTCTAAATTGAATAGAATTTATAATCTTGATAATCCAAGGAGCTCAAAAAATTCTAGGCACAATTATCTTAACAAAAGTCACAACACAATACAATTAATAATGGTTAATATGAAAGAAAAAACTTAAAATCAACCTAAGTCTAGATGATTTTTCATAACACAGCAAAAGGAAAAATACATATATAAATAATTTGAAGACAACGTTATACATTGTTGAATTCTTAGTGATCTGTGTGGTGAAGTTCTAGAATATATCTGTATGTTTCTAAAAGTGACATCAAGTAGAAACATAGCTGATGAGTTGGAAAAAAATATTTATAAGCTACATATATAATTAGGGATTAATTTCTAAGGTTTATAAAGAACTTGTGAACTCAATAGTGGTTATGAAAATAACTTAATTTTTTATAAGTTGGCAAAACATATGAGCAGCTATTTCCTCAAAAATTACAATAAGGTGATGAAGAAGGCAAAAAAAAAAAAAAAAAAAAACATGCTCAGTATCATAAACTGTCAGAGGAATGTAAATCAAAATTGCTATGAGGTATTACTTCATACTTGACAGGATACTATTACCCCTAAAAGTGTCTCTTCTCCTGAGGGAGAATTATTCTTCTAGCCTTTTTTTTTGCACCTAATTAAAATAACTCACAGTAAAGTTAAAATACAAAATATGTTTTGGGGGAAGTCTAATTTTTAAAAAGGTCACATATTTCCTATTTTTAGAAATACTTCTTAAATTCACATTCAGTATACTTTTCTCAAACTGAAACCAAATTAAAGCTCTATTAACTTTATTAAACTGTTGGTGATTAATACACATATCTGCTTGATTTTATTTTCCATATAAAACAATGCCTTAAACAAAGTAACAAAATGTTATCTAACATTTGTGTTCATTTGATATATATAGAAGTGTTGATCTGGAAAATCATTTTCCCATTCTGAGACAAATTGCTTCCTATTTACTTCTGGAAGATGCCATTTAAGCTAGTTTTTAGTATTGTAAAAGAAAAATTGAGAAGGGGTAGAAAAATGGCATGTCCCAAATTTGTCTCTAATTTTTTTTAAAAATTGAGATGAAAAATACCCACTTTGAAATGAGTAATTCCTTTGAAGGAATTCTGTGGTCTTGTAATTGTATCATGCTTCTAGCCTTCAATAGATGATAAAATGCATTTAAATTCAAGACTGCATGTTTCTGGAAGACTTAGATGTGAAGAATTTTGGCAAAATCAAGATATTATAGTAGAGCTAGATGTTTCTTTATGTGAAAACTTTGTAATGGCTCTTATAGAAAGGGTTATTGCTTCTTAAAAGTCATTTAGCTAATGACATTCTATGATTTGAGTTTATCTTTTATTTTATAACATTATCTCTGATAAGTGATGTGTACTCCACATACAATACATATTGGAAATACAGTTGATCTGACCAAATTTAACTCTTTGATTTGATACACTTCATGTCAGAAATGCTTTTTATTTATCCAAACTGGTCAGTTATTCAATTATTTATTGAATATATTCACAGAAACACTGACATAGCAAATTAATATTGTTAATCTGAGTCACCAGGGGGGAAATAACATCATTATTGTCAAATTGCTGACAGCATGGTGTCTTGTCCAATTTGAAAAGTTTTGTTTCATGATAAATCCAGTTAATAGTCTGCTTTGCAAATGTGTTAAAATTAGTCTTTTCAATGGTTTGAAAATAATATTATTTAGTGACATGTTTAATAAATGAATCAATTCATTTATTGCAAGTCTACTACATATTAAACACTGAAATGTTCTGAAAATCTTGTTGAAGATTTCAGTAATTGTTGGGAATGGTTAGAAACAGGAAATCTATAATACAGTTTGAAAACATTGGTAAGTGAGAGAGTATAAAAGTACTACACAAAAAGAAGGTAATTATCGAATGAATTCTCCCAAAGAAAACGCCAATGGAGCCAAGTTCTTAGCATGTGTAGGCATTAGGCAGGAGAAGAGTGAGTTTTTATGTAGGGCCCCACAAGTGATGGTCAAGACTAACACTGCTCCGGATGAGGTGAAGAGCTTGTGAAGCAACTTCTAACAAGAATTATTACACTTGCTTTAAAGAATTCAAGTATTGAAAGGACCTCGAGTGTAATGAACAGAAGGGATGACCTGGAGCTCAAGCCAGGACCAAGTTTGGACAGGCACCCTACATCCCCCCTCCTGCCTTGGAAAAAGTCTTCAACCTACAACTAATTGTGTTTATTCCCCATCATAAGTCCATCACCCTTCATCCCTCTTTTGAGTGGGTGAAGTTTCTAATCTGGTAGTCACTCTGAAAATTCTGTGCCTGATCCAAACTATTTGTCTCATGTATTACTTGACCACCTTTTCAGCTCATTGAAAATCACTGGATGTTTCCTATTTTAAATATTTTGAAAGCATCTTTCCACTTTTATTTAAAGAAGACAAAGTCCATTCAGAGGTGCATTCCCTAATGTGACTGTTTCTGAAAATTTTTTGCTAAGTGCAGTGAGGAGCAACTGTCACCTTTTCAGAATCCAAACTTCAAAGTAATGTTTTTATCAGACTATGAGTACATGTTTGTTTTCAAGAAACAATCATCAATCTTAAAGATTTTCAACTAAATATTAAAGACTTGAAAATTACAGAGCAATAGTTCTAGGAGGCATCTAAAACTGTATCAATATTATAAATTTATATAAATTATTTTCAGGGAAGACAATGTATTGTTTTTACATTTCTTAACTAAGGCTGCTTTCTCCTGTAACCTTCATTAAGGACCAGAAAAACAAAATCATCTTTTATTTTTTAACCAAATCATCTTGCCAGTGAATTGTATTTCCATTTCATTTCATATTTTTAAAAAATTCCTCATAGGAAACTGCTGTTGATCCTTTGTAAAGGTTCCTTCCTACTGTGTCTCTGAAGCTTATGTTGAGTACAGAATCAGAAATTGGGTGGGAAAGGCTTATGATGCTTTCTGGAACAGTGTAGGATCTTGCTCTGGGTTCTCTATAGC
>PVJA010011723.1:38071-54105 GCA_004027025.1 Myocastor coypus | reverse complement strand
GGTGGGACCGGGGCTCAAACTCACGACCTTGCACTTGCCAGGCAGGCGCTTGCACCATGTAGCTATCTCCCCAGCTCTCCCTGCTTACTTTTCTTCCCATCTGCAAAAGCCCTCTCTACTTCCTATTATTTTTTATTCTGCTCTTTGTATTTAAGTGTTGCATATAGAGAAAGCATGCCATATTTAAATCTGTGTCTGATTTCTTTTGCTTTGCATTATGGACTGATGTGTAGCCATTTACCTATAAGTGCCTCAAGTCTATCCTTTATGGCAGAGTTATACGCCATGGTGTATAAGTATCACATTTCCTTCCTTCCTTCCTTCCTTCCTTCCTTCCTTCCTTCCTTCCTTCCTTCCTTTCTTTCTTCCTTCCTTTTTTTTTTTTTTTTTGTGGGACTAGGGTTTGAACTCACGACCTTGCACTTGCCAGGCAAGCACTTATGCCACAGGGCTATCTCCCCAGCCCCTCTCACATTTTCTTTATCCATCTGTCGATCTGCATATAGGCTGCTTGGAGCATCGGCTATTATAAATCGTGCTGCTGTAAACATGGGTACATATGTACCACTGCAATGTGATGACTTCAGTTCTTTTGGGAAGGTACTTAGGAGGAGAGTAGCTGGGTCAATGACATTTCTAGTCTTTGCGTTTTTATTTGCTGACAACCCTCATACTGATTTGCACAGTGGTTGTAACAGTTTATTTTCCCACCACTGAAGGGTCCCCACACCCACAGCCTCACCGGCATTTGTTGTCACCTGATCTTCATGTTAGCCATTCTTTCCGGAGTAAGACGGTATCTCAACGTTGCTTTCATTTGCCTTTCTCTGATGGCCAGTGATGTCAAACACTTTTTCATGTTTGCACATGAAACTCTTCTCCCATGTTACAAAGGGGCCAGGGCTAGCAGAGGCTTCTTCCTGGCCCAGCACCCGTCTTTACACCACTTGGCCACAGCGCTGTGTGTACGCTGTCATCACAGTCTGATCCCTATTTCAGCCCAGGTTGCCTTGCTGGGGACAGGAACTGAGCTGCACCCTGGAGCAGGCATCTCTTCCGCTAGTGTTTCCCTGGCAGAGCTCATCCCGCAGCACAGACTAACTTCAGAAGTGGTCAACAACTGCGTCCTTTCTTCACGCTCAGAAAAAAGCATGGGTCTCCGGGAACAAGTTAGGGGAAGACCCAACCCACACTGCCGCGGCCGCATGCGGGCATCACAGAAACACCACCAAGAGCTGCCGGTTGCTCTATTTGCTCCCCATCTCTGCTCCTATTGACCTTGACATTGACACCCGCCATCTAGGAGCTTTTCTCCTCAAACTTTTTAAAATTTTTTAAATTAAAAACTTTAAAACTAGGTCTGGTGGGGCGTACCTCTAATCCAAGCCTCCCAGCCTCCTTCCTGGGATGCTGAGGCAGGATCAGAAGGTCAGTCCAGCTTGAATATTTTAGCCAATTTATCAAGATCCTGAAAGAAAAAAAAAATTAAAGGAAGGGTTGGGGGCCGTAGCTCCGTGCAAGGGCCCAGTTTTCAATTTTCAGTACCATCCAATAAAAGAACAAAAGCAAATATACACCCAGAGAAGCACAGAGATCCTGAGGGGATAGGCTCACCCCGGGCCCAGGCAGCCATCTAACAGCACAGCTACCACCTAGGTCAGGAACTGGGCCCATACTAGCAGCCCGTGCCCCTCCCAGACACCCCCCTGCCCACCAGGGCTACTCTCTTCAGTCCATGCTTTCAGTTATTGTTTTAAACACCACTCATTCATTTAAGGAGTGTCTACCAGCTAGGCACCAAAACCTCTGTCATGGCAGAAGGCGTTACAGACCCAAGCACCAAGGCCGATCCTAGTGAGCTTCTTAGCAGAAGACTGGCTTTTCTAGAAGGTAACAATATTTTAAGATTTCATTATCTGAAAATTAAGGACCAATTTCTCATCTTCCTCACCATCAAAGATCTTAAAGGGGGAGGTCAGCTGGCTTTCTCTCTCCTCCCTCCCTCGCTCCCTCCCTCCCTCCCTCCCTCCCTCTTTGCTCTCTTTCTTTCCTTCTTTCTTTCTTTCTTTCTTTCTTTCTCTCTTTCTCTTTTTGAAACAAGGTCTTGCTATGCAGTTCAGGCTGGCCCTGAGCTTGAACTCACAATAAACCTCCTGCCTTGGCCTCATGAATGTTGGGATTACAGGTGTTTCTTTTTTTTTTTTTTGAGACAGGGTCTCTTTATGCAGTTCAGACTGGCCTTGAGCTCACTTTTGTAGCCCAGGCTGGTCTCGAACTCACAGTGATCCTCCTGCCTCAGCCTCCCGAGTGTTGGGATTACAGGCGTGCACCACCACGCCTGGCTCAACAGGTTGTTTCTTAAGAAATGAATTGTTCCCCAAATGATCTCGAAACCAGACTTCTGATGTGGTACACACCCACAAAAGGGGTCCTTTGCTTTTTTAGCTGTGCTGCATAAGCCTTGTCTGAATTTAGGATTGGTGGCTGTAGGCTAAAGTTCTGACTTCATGGATCACTTCCAAGAGGAGGTGGCACTGGCCCACTCCACTCTGGGGAAAGGGCCAGTGACTGCAGTGGGAAGGAGAGCAGCAGCTCCAGAACATGGGCCAGCGTCTCAGCCACATCCTTTTGTGGTAATAATCTTCCACAAAGTGCACTTAAAATATCTTTCTATAATCAGGCTGGCTTCTAAATTATAAGCATGCTAAATAAGAGCAGTGCAAATATATGATTAGTAATTTCCTTATGCAGAAAGTAGAACAGTTTTTTTTTCTTCCTTGTTTTTATATTTATTTATTTGTATTTATTTTTATCTCTTTAGACAGGGTTTCACTATGCAGTTCAGGCTGACCTTGAACTTATTATGTAACCCAAGCTGACCTTGAATTTGTACCAATTCTCCTGCTTCAGCCTTGAGTGCAGGGATTATAAGACACCACCATCACACCTCACCACTTGATTTGTATTCATCTGTTTGTCTTTTTGAGACAGGGTCTTGCTGTGCAATGCAGGCTGGCCTTGAGATCACTTTGTAGCCCAGGTTGGCTTTGAACTAACAGCGATTCTCCTGTCTCAGCCTTCCAGTGCCGGGATCACAGGCATGGGCCACCGTACTTGGCCTACATTGATTGATTGAGACAGTCTTTTATGTAGTTCAGTCTGTTCTTAAACTCACTATGCAGTCCAGGTTGTCCTCCAACTTGCAATGATCCTCCTGCTTCAGCCCCCTAGTGGTGGGATTGCGGGCATGCACCACTGCATCTTGTAATCTTGTTTTTAATTTTTAAATGTTTTATTATTTCTGGGTTTTCTTTTAGGAGGTATTGGTTGGGGTTTTCTCTTCACCCTTTTTTCTGTTATCTTTAAAATTTTTTCTTATTTCTTATACTTATGAAATCGTTTCTTGTTAAGGCACAGACAGGGCTTAAAAAATTACACTTGAAGTAAAAAATAAAACAAAACTATCATTTCAAAGCCAAAGCAATGCTTCATAGCCTTCTTCCTGAGCAGGAAAAGGTTGATGTGGGGAAATCTTCCTGAAGCTTCTTGTGTGCTGAGCACCTGTGACGTATGTACTGGGCTACCTACACTTTGGGTGTAGAGAAATATTTTGTAGCATTTGCTTCTGACCTTTCTAGAAGTGACAACACCAGGAGACACAGAAATGCCACTAAATGTGGACAACCAACACCACATGGAAGACCAGTATGTCAACAGTAAAAGACTGGCTCTGGATGGATCAAAGGTAACGCACAGGGCTGCTGGTTTTGATGCAGCTGCTTATAACCCTGCCGAACTTGTTTGGTAAAGAATTTATATAGAGGGTTTCACAATTCAGGAGTAACAATTTTCAGTGTGGACCTAAGGCCACTTGGAGCAGTATGTGGAATGGCTTCTAATGAAGCAGATTCCCAGATGTAAAACACTCCAAAGGCCCCTAGGAATTCTCTTTCATGCTGTGACTAGAAAGCAGAGGTCGCCCATGGGCTTACAGGTGGCTATGATTCCTCGCTCTTTGTTTCCTCTCTACTCACAAGATGATCAACCTGCCTGCAGTGCTTCAGAAAGGTGGTAAACCTGTTCCTGGTAGAGACGGTGTCAACGGCATTCCATAGGTCACGTATTTGGGGCCTTGTGCTAGGTGGCACACGCTAACCTGGTGAGATTCTCCAGGGGAGAAGCACTTCCTCCTGCTTGGCTAGGCGAGAGGCTGGCCTTTGCGCCAACCAGAATGATGGGGGTATAGGCTGTTGTGGCGTCAGTCCCTGCATGTGTTGTTCTGGGGTATCATCATGCCTTAGCCACTCACTTTTTAGGATGAGAGTTCCTGGGAAATTGTCCCTATTACCTACAGGCTTGGCCTCCTCTTCACTTGGGCTAGAATAACCTGGCATCCTCAGTCCCATGCTTGCCTTATTTGGGGCCCTGCCCATGTCTCCCTTTATGAAGTTGTGCTTCAATAAATTGCCACCAAGGGGGATAATCAGACCTGTGTATTCAGCGCGTCAAGATCCCAAGATAAAAAGTGTTTGAAGTGCTCAGTGTTTTGAGAGCAAACAAGGCCCGCACCAGCGCACGTTAGCCAGGGGTTAGATACACATTGTATAAGGCCTCACTCACAGATAAAATAAGCACTTTCCCCTCTAGAATTGAGCACCAGAAAACCGAGACAGAGGGCAGAAGCAAGTTTCCCCAGCATCTATAGTATCAATGCCCTTTTCAGATGGAACCACGACCACCAGCAAAAGAGATCTGCAGGCCACAGACCACCTCAGATGCTGCCTCCTTTGCTTGGAGGCCTGGAGGCCTCTGAGGAGCAGACAGGCTAGCTCTCTGCACAAAGCCACTTTACCTGCCCTGTTTATTCTACAGGGACTTGGGCCCCGATAACTGCTGAAGCTCAGCCCAGATCCCCAAGCTGCCAGGGTCATGAGTCTTGTTTGCACTACCACAGTTCTTGGGAAGACGATGCCCTTCCATGCCAGAGGCTGCCGGCCTGGTGCTGGGAGAGCAGTCAGTGGCCCCAGGACACCCTTAGTTGCCAGAACCACTTTCACTGCCCCATAAAGTCTTCTCTGAAAAATGCAAAATTTTTATGAAGTCTGTCCAGTTTTATCTCTTTCTATTCAGCCCATCCTGCAGCTCGGAAGAGTCCGGCTCCTCTGGGTGATCGCTTGGCTGATGACCTACGTGTGTAAGGGCCTGCAACTTCTGCCTGTGACATGCCACCTAGGGACACGAAACACAGTGCCTAGGCATCCTCAGAAGACCTGGACCTGCACCCTGAGCATTATGCATCCCTCCCTCCTTCCATCCCTTTTTCCCTCCACCATCCACCCACCCATCAGCCCTGCTGTCCTATAAGTCACAGTCAGGGCCAACAACTATCAGACATGAGGCAGGCAGGAAGAAAAAAGCTTAATGCAATTTTATTTTGAAAATAATGGCAAGAGTCTAAGGCACTTCAAACATTTAAATACATACAAGACCAAGGTACATGTGGCATGGTATAAAGGACTCCATAAATACACAGAGAACTATGCTGAGTTGGTCTGGAGGCAAACGCAGAGCCAATTCCTTTACACCAATTCACCTGTGATCAATACATACAGATAGGTCTGTGCAATGGTTAAAAATGTGGTAATGTTGTGTGTAGTTCTTTGCCTTTAATTACTATGGAATATAAAAGTTTAAAATACTGTGTCAATTTCATATAGATGCCTTTTATATAAAAAGTCATATAATACATCCACCTAGATACAGCCAACTAGAAATATTGCCTTGAAGCTATACACTGTTTGAGGGTTCCATCTGTTTCTAACCAGAAACCATGAGCCTGGCGCCTGAGTCATGGACGATCACGTCCTCTCAGCTTCCTCACTGTAAAAGGACAGATTCACAAGAGCATCTTTGCAGTGGAGGAGGAAGGGGAGAACGGGAGAGACTGCCTGTTTAGCACAGGTTACCTTTCCTACCACTGTGCATAAGGGGACAGAGAGGCCCGGCCACAGATCTGGCATTCCAGCGTGCCCTGTGCAGCGGGCAGGGGCAGGGAGCAGCCTGTGCCCAGGGTGGCCTCACCCGCGGGCGCTGCTCCTGCAGAAGCCTCCTCTGCCCTCCACCTGCCTGGACGCTCTGCTCGCTGGTGAGTTTAGGCACAGGCTACTTCTGCACAGTATCTGTCAGCCTGGCAGGAAGTCAGCAGCTTACTGGTGTGGTGTCAGAGAAGGGCTATGTGGTACATAATTAATCAAATGAACCTCGATGAGTGGGACCAGGAGACATCTTCCTTCCAAGCCTTGGAGTGCCCTGCAGACCAGGAAAGGGAAAATAGGAGGTGTTAGTAAGGCTCATGGGACCCCTGTGACCTCGGAACTTGGTCCACCACGGCGGATAAGTACCCATGGTGCAGAACCAGGACAGCAGGGGCTGAGAATGCCAGACAGGTGTCCATTAGCGGCAGGGCCCTGCCGCATGGCGGGGGGGCTCGGCCCGCCAGCTGTCGTGGGAGGTCGACTTCCCCCTGGGTGCGCTGCGGAACTGTAAGCTGCCCACAGTCGGCTTTAGGAACAGTGCCAGGAATGTGGTGGCGTGTATCTGCAGCCTCTGGCTGTGGCCTCTGAGTATGTGCCCAGCATGAACCCCACAGTCTAGAAGACAATTCTCACAGATGCATCTGTCCTCCAGGGCTGGACAGGGCACCACCTCTGCTGGACCTCAGCTCTCCTGGCTCTCAGTGTGGTGCAGAAACGCTGAACTCTTAAGGCCCAGGCTGAGACTTCTATTTTCAGACTCAGCGCCAAGCCCACGTCTCCTGTCAGTTCCCCAGGGCCTATCTATCAATGCCAAGTGTGTAACACTCACCGGAGACTGGGCTTTAGCAAAGTTGACATGGGCATACAGGAGAACGGCGATGTCCTTGTGGCCTGCTTCCAGGGCTATGGAGAGCGCAGTGCTCCCATCCTGAAAGGACAAACCAGGTTGGGTTTCTCAAGTGTCCAGAGAGCCAGAAGCCAAACACTCCACACAGCCACGGCTGAGTCTCCCCTCCAGCCAGCCCCTGAGCCCGTTAGGACCCTCATAAGCACTGGAGGCCCAGCACGGGAGGAAGAATAAAACCAGCCTCCACCCTGATGAAGCCAGCCAGGAGGTCACTCTGCTCACTGCTTGGCCTTAGTGGCGCACACTGCTGGGCAAGGATGGTTCTGGACCCTCGGAAGTGCAGGCAGCCCTCAGGGAATTGCTATGCAACCATTCTGCCCAGGAGGATGGGTCAGGAGAAGATGGGGTGGAAACCTAAGGTAGGAAACTACCTCCTCCTAATTACACATGAACAAACAAGTGCCACGGCATGCAGAGTGAGGTGCAGCCAGGTGCCGGAGATCTCTTAACTTTTTCTCTGGGGGACAGAGCTGTGGTCTGAAAGCTTGGAGCAACTCTACTGGATGCCACAAGCAACGTCCACATGACACGCTCAGCCCCAGCAGTGTACGCATATGCATCTTAGGAAGATGCCAAAACACGAAGGAAACAACCGCCCGTGTGCAAGAAGCTTTGCAGTTCACTGTTTGAGTTCCACTAAATTGTAGGGTGGCACAGAGGGCAAGCAGCACCAGACTTCTTTTCTGACAAATTTGGAATCCAGCCTCCCCTCTGGTCATGAGGAGCAGTAAACAATTCAGAGGTGCCTTGACTCTTGCGGCCCTTCCCGCCCATGCTGTCAATTCTAGGAGGCCAGCTGGACCACCTCCTACTCACTTTTGGGTAAGGAAGTGAGCAATTAGCTGGAATGGCCAGGATTTCTGGAAGTTCCTGTGGCTCTGCGGATTCTTATTATTCATCATGAAGCTTATTACTTGCAGAAGTAGTAAAAGCAAGTAAAACCCAAAACAAATCTAAGTGCAGACTGGGCTGGAGGAAAGGCAAATGAGAAACTCTGGCTGCTCTTGGGAAGTTAAAGGAAATCTGATACCCGGCAAAGTTTGTTCCCGGTTGGTTACTGAGGACCAAGAGCTGGGAAGCCTCCAGGCCAGTCAAGACCGCCACTGGTCTGTTCTTGCTGGCCTGGGCCCAGCGGGCTCTGTGAAGGAGGATGTTTTCCCTCTGACTTGTTGAAGTCCTGAGCCAGAGGAAGCTCTGGTTCAAGCCTGTGCTCCACTGAGATAAACCTTCAAACACAGAACCGACCCACCTCTGACCCTCGGCCCATTTTCTCACTACAGGCTGGTTAGTGCCTTCTACTTTTCCTGTTCCACCCCTTCGGCCTGGAGACACCCAGAAATATGCCTCTGCCTCGGAAGGGTTTCCAGGTTAAGGTCCTCTGGGACTAGGGTTGGCCTGGAAGTGCCAGTGAGTACCGGAGCACACTGAACAGTGAGGCAGCAGGGCCCCAAGCTGCAGAGGTTTCTGGGAGCCTGGCTTGTGCACTGTAACGTGCTACTCACTTTGAGGGATGCCAGTGGATCACCTGGCTCCCCCTCCTTTGGGTAGGAAAGAGGCTCACCGAGGAGGAAGGAACGAACTGGTGCTGGTCACTGTGTACCACAGCGTCTAACAACCAGTACTGCAGTTCCCTGAGGGACAATGAGTGACCTGCTCAGCTCCTCATCTTCATGGGCTTTTCAGCAGCTGCCTACGCTGACTTGGGTTCCGTGGCCTGAGTCTGTGTGCTGCCTCGCAGTACACAGGTTCTCCTATGTGCCCCTACATCCCCTTTATCCTGAAGGTTGGCATGAGGCCTATTTCCTGCCCTTGGCTTTAGCTAATGAAAGTACAGTAAAGCAGCCACCCTGGGCCATAAAGGGAAGTGGCCTGGAAGGCCAGGCTGAGGAGTGTGGAGGCCCAGGCCGACCGCGAGCCCAGAGGGATGCCTTACGTTGTCCTCCAGGTGGCCGTTACAGCCCGGCTGGGCCAGCAGCAGCTTGACGATCTCCACGTGCCCGTGCTCACTGGCGCACATCAGGGCGGTGGAGCCCTCGTCATCCTGGATGTTGACATCAGCCCCGCAGGCCAGCAGGCCCTTCACCATGTCTATCCGGCCATGGCTGACGGCTAGCATGAGGGCCGTCTGCCCCGCCTGTGGGGAGGAATGAAGGCAACGTGAGGATACCGGAGGAGCGGCCAGGCAGAGCCAGCGGGGAGGGCGTGAGACAGTGCAGGCACCAAGGATCAGCTGCAGCTAGGCTGCAGGTACTCAGCAGGCATAGAGAAACTGAAAAGGCCAGAAAATAAGGAGTCAGTTTTTCACAACAGCTCTGAGCATCTTACTCAATATAGAAAGGAGCTACAAAGCGCACAAGAGGTTTAAGATCAAGCCACGGATACATCTTGACTGGAGAGGACACTGGCATGAGGATGCCACAGCAGGAGGCGGCAGGCACTTGGTGGCTGGTGGAGGCTCGCTGTAGGCCGGGGCAGTGGCTCCTGCAGGGAGGCTGGAGCCCAGGGCCAGGGGTGCACTCTAACAGCAAGAACTGCCCAGGAGTTCGTGGACTTAGGTGGGCCTGGGACACGGTGGCCTCCTGGTCACTGCAGGAAGCCCCCTCCCCCCAGTGCTGCTCAGCCGCATCTGTGAGCACAGGCAGTGTGCACACTGACCTGACTGGCCTTGGCATTCACGTCCCCGCAGCCAAAAAGTTCTTCTACGACCCGCATGTCCTTCTCTGCCTCCACGGCCGCGAGGGCTGCCAGCATGATGGGGGTGTACCCCGCCTTGTTCTGGTGGTCCACGTTACACGCATCTGCAAGAAGGGAGTCTCTTCAGGGAAGCCCTCTTCTCCCCACAGCAGATACACAGGGTGGCTTGTGTCTAGATGTCCCCCCAAAGCCTCGTGTGGGCATAGGTGGGGCTTTTTGGGAGGTGGCTGAATCTGGAGTGTGTGATCACTAAATCAGTCCCCTGCTGGGGATTACAACTGCCTTAAGCCCAGTAGCCAAGAGTGAGGACAAAACAGGCAGAAAGGAGCCCTTAGGCCCCTGCTTGCTTTGCCACCTCGGCTGGCCAGGAGCTGTTTCTCCTCTGTGATGTCTGACTGCCATCCCCTCTGTCTTAGAGCCAGCCAGTTATGGTCAGAAACTCAGCAAGCTCAGGTTCCTCCCTTCACTTGTGTGTGTCAGGTATGTGATCCCAGGAATAGGCAAAGTTAGGGAGACACACGGGGAGGGGCACGCGATGGTGGAGAAGTTCTTACGCCCAACATAAATCTTTCTTCTGGACTCACACGGCCTACAGCTACAGAAAGTCCGGTCAGTTTCTACAGCATGTCTTACTGGGAGCTGGCAGCTGAACAGTAACACTTAGAGGCAAGGCCAGGCATCCTGCTGCTCAGGAGCTCCAGAGGAGGGGAGCGGGATGAGCCACAAATCCAAGGAGGTTTGCACAGCGGAGCGTGGACACTGCGTACGGTACTGCCCACTTACGCAGCACGACTCAGCTCTGAGGCCCCAATGACTGCTGTTCTGATGTGCGCGGCCCTGAAAGCAGAGCTCCGCTCATGCATCCTCTAAGCTAGGCTGCATGGCCAGAGAGCAGTGGGACCCAGTGAGCCCTCTGGGACCCTGCCAGAGACTAACAGACCGGACGAGCTAGCCTCCAGTTCTCCTTCTTTTCATCAGCACACCCTTTTAGGCATACCAATCTGCGATGATTCCAGGTATTGTGGGGAATATGTACATGCACACCACACATCTTTTTCTTTATCCTCTTCCCCTTCCACTATCTCCTATTCTGTAAATCTTAATTCTTAGGGAGCTTTGGAGGCTAAATTATCCTCCAGGTGTTTAAAAGCTTCTTCAAGTGCTTCCTAAGGAAATGAATCCTAAAATGTGTACGATATAAATAAATAAATAAATAAATAAATAAATAAATAAAGATGCTTAGATGTTTCTGTTATAAGTGGCGAGATGAGAAAGTGCCCCGGAAACTCTCCGTGAGGTCCCAATCACCTTCACACAAGGCTGTATCAACATTCACAAAAGTGGAGGGCAAGAGCAGGCTGTGGAGCAGCGGCGGACGTTCCGTTCTGTGGCTACTGAAGCCTCCTAGACTCTAACTAAGAAGTCAGAGCTCCGGCCTACAGTGGCATGCTGTAAAAACCATCAAAGATGGAGAAAGGTGCCAAACCAAAGCCATTTAAAAATGGAATTAAAATCATTGAAATTGCCAAGCTAGCTCCTCTAGCCTCAGAGAGTATATAAAATTCTCCCTTTCAGGAGAATTCAGCAGTCTCATTTTCAGCCCCTTTGGATGCTGCCCACTCTGGTTTTTGTGATAGCCTCAGCTGATGTTACAGGCCGCTTTGTCTGCAGTCCTGAGGCTGAAGGGGAGGAGGCCTGAGAGACTTCCTGTCAGAGAGAAGCACTGACACCCTAACACGGGCCTTCAACCAGGGAGGAAACAAACCAAAGAGAGAATGAAGAGATAAATCTTCTGGGATTTCTTTTCTGCATTAGTCCAGTACCCTCAAAACAGAGAAGAAATCAGGCCACTGGACCAAGAGACAGTAAAACTGGGCAGTTTGACTGCATACTCTAAGCCAGATGTTGACCTGACATCATTAATTGGACTGAACAAGCATGAATGTTGTATTAACCACATACTATTTGTAAAAATCATTTCAAAAGCAATTAACTTGGAGACTATCTGGACCACTAAGCCACTCTACCTAAAGCATGGAAAGCTCACTGTGTCCCAGGGTGTCCCTCCTATGCGCGGCTGGCTCTGTCCTGGAAGGGCACATCACCACTGTTTTCATGAATACGGTTCACACTTAAGAACACAATTTCCTCTTGTTTATGCCAATTCCTACTTGGGCAGGAGCAACGGCGGGTCTACCCTGGCTCTGTGTGGCATCAATCCTGACCGAGCACCACATGCAGTGGCCGGTGTGCAAGGCCAAAGCGAGCAGTCCACAGGCAGGAAGCGGTATGGCTCTGTACCTGTGAGCAGCACTCTGCCTCTGGAGAGTGGACCAGCCAAGCCTGCCTGACTCAGCTCTGGTATGGTCATGACTCATGTCTGCCGCCACCACTTGACTTGAATGCACATGACCCGCTGTAAGAATGGAGGCAAAACCTCCCTCAGACCTCACGCTGCTTGGATGCGACTCAGGAGCAGTGTTCTTCCTATCACGTGGGGACACACTGAAAGCATTTTAGGGTCGTCAGAGAATTTAGCAGTGGATCATGCTGCTTCTCTGAGATGGGTCCCAGCTAGGACGCTATTAGTAAACTACAGATTTATGTGCTCTGAAGAGAAACCACAGCATCTTGGTGCCATTAGAGAAAAGCTGGGGCAGACCCTGTACCTGCATCCAGGAGGAGCTTGACGATCTCGAAGTTGGAGTGGGACACGCTGTAGTGCAGAGCCGTGTTGCCGTTGCCATCGGCCATGTTGATGATGTAGCGGAGCACGTCGGGGGACACGGCCTCAAACGCAGCTATGTAGTCCCCCACCATGGCGGGCACGGCGGACTTCTGACTGGATACGCGGAACCACTCGTGCTGAAGGGTGTTCAGACAGAACCTCTGCCAACACAGACAGCCACCATTAGTTCTATTTATAGGCCTTTCTCAGGCTGAGCTGGACGTCCCAGCAACCATGCCATTTATAGGCAGAGTGTGCAGTAGGAATCTGGTCTCTAAAACAGTTAACAGAACCCAGAGCCCCATGAAGAGCCTTTAGCACCAGACCGAAATGCTCCTCCTGACTTTAAACTGCACATAACATGAAATCCAGTTCCTAGAACAGGGTCAGTCATACAGCTCTGTGAGACAGCAATGGGTCTAGGGGCAGAACCCCCAGGCTCAACTTTGCATTCTACTTCTCGTAACTATTGACTCTGGTGAAGTTACTCATAGTGCAATTCAGTTTCCTTATCTGAAAAATGGGGAAAATACTCTATGTTTACAATGTTTGGGATGGAGGCAGAACACGTGGGCTTGATGGACCTTTTGAGCTATTAGTTTTGGAATTGGGCTGGCTTGCACACGCTGCCCAGAGGAGCCAGACAGACATTAGCTGGCTGCCCGTCATGATGCAGCTCCCTGCCTGGTGAAGCCACCTTCAGCTCTTTCAACTTGCCACAACATGGTTGGGACAGTTTAACTTGGAGCTGACCAACTCCGACTGAACTCCACTGCAATGTTCAGCCATTGAAAGGGCACACAGAGAAGTCTGGAAGAAGTTTCCTTTCTCATAGGGATCACGTAGCCCCTCTCCAACTTGCTCAGGCTGGACACACGAATGTGGGTTTTGTTTCACAAATGATGAAGTCCAGCTTGGGACAAATGCAGTGTTGCAGGCTGGGCACAGCCAGGGCCAGTGTTATACAGGACAATGATACACACAGCTTGGCATTATGTGTGCTTGGTTTATTCTTTAAAAATTCTTATTATTTAACAATATGTCAAAGGGGCAGAGAAAGCCTGCACCATGGGAGCATTGGCCCCAGGAAATGTTCTTCGGACTGACAAGATAGGGGTGGAATTATACAGGGTCCAGGCCTTTGTGTTCTTGCCACTGAGAATCAAGTTTTAACCCATTCATACTGTGAGTCATGCAAAAAGGCTCCTGCCACGGAAGTGATCTCACTTCCTTTCCTGTTGCTCAGTGCCTTACACAGCTAGATTTCTACTGCTTTGGACTTGTCACAGAGAAAAAAGTGAAATGATACCTGCTGGCATTCCTAACTCTGTTACTACCACATAATCCAGGTCCTGAGAGGACTACCTGGCCCTGGTACTGTGATCACTCACGTGACCAGTACTTCACACAGTATAGAACATTAATACAAGCCTGGGGAGATAGCTCAGTGGCTTAAGCGCCTGCCTGCCAAGCACAAGGACCTGGGTTTAATCCCTGGTACCACATGCCACACCAGCCCTGCACCATGCTGGCCACCAAAACCAGGTATGGTGGTGCACACCTGTAATCCCAAATGCTGGGAGGCTGAGACAGGAGGATCACTATGAGTCCAAGCTGCATAGCGGCATACCAAGTAAATAAATAAATCTTAAAAAAAAAGAAAACTCTAGGGGCCAGCGAGATAGCTCTGTGGCACAAGTGCCTGCCTGCCAAGTGCAAGGTTGAGAGTTTGAACTCTGGTCCCACAAAAAAAAAAAAAAGAAAGAAAGAAAAGTCTAGCCGGGCGTGGTGGCACATGCCTGTAATCCCAGCACTTGGGAGGCTGAGGCAGGAGGATTGATGCGAGTTTGAGACCAGCCTGGGCTACAAAAGTGAGCTCAAGGCCAGCCTGAACTGCATAGTGAGACCCTGTCTCAAAAAGACCCAAAAAAAGAAAGAAAACTTTAACACTTTTGCAACCAACAAAAAATGTAGGAGTCACAGAGTATACAACACCACACTTAGGAACTCAGGTGACACAGAAATGGTAAATTCATAAAGAATGTATGACCCTATATTCTGAGTTTCCTTTTTTTTTTTTTTTTGAAAACCAGGGATTGAACTCAGGCCATTATTCTACTGAGCTATCTCCCCAGCCCAACCCTATATTCTGAGAAGAGAAAAGAAAACCCTTATTACAGCTATACCATATAGGGTCCTGAAGCACCCAGTTCAAATTGAGGTTGAAGCCCAGTGTTAAGCTGACAACAAAGTGACATTCCATGGTTTTACTATCTGTGACCACGTGGAGCCAGGCTCTTAGTTGGTACTGAATTTCAACCTGCAGTCCTAGTGGCTAGGGTGTTGCTTAGCATAGAACGCTTGTCTGAAATGCACGAAGCCTGCCTTCTCTTCTTAGCACCACTTAAAAAAACAAGCCAAAAAACTTCCACGTGTAGTTCTGTCACCCACCAGGGACTTATTTCCCCCGGAGTGTCACCAGCATGCTCCTTTGTCCATGTGCTAATTGAACATTCTGACTCAGCTGGCTCTGAAGAATCTGTTTCTATAGCAACATCAACAAACACAAGACACTATCTTAAAATTTAAAGAAGTAGGCCACATGATAGAGTTATAGCCCTTCAAGGAGAACAAAAAACTGAAGGAAAACAAGCTCAAGACAGATTCCAGTCCCGGCACTGTTAGTCTAATCTGGCAGCGGCTGTTCACACATGGCCGATGCTTGGGCCCAAGGAAGAGGCTGGACCAGTGCAGCCCCACGGCAGGTGCACTTGCGGGCCTCTGCTCTACGCCTGTGCCGGCATCAATAGTTTTGAATAGCACGTGCAGGAGCCACGGAGTCCCAAACAGGATTTTCATAAAGAAGAAAACTGCCCTTCTAGGATTGCATAATTCCTTAGGTCCTCTCTAGTCCTAATACTTCAATTTTATAACTCTGTATTCATGAGAATTATATAAGCAACTTTTTCACTAACTGTGGAGTTGGTTACTTAGCATAAAACGACAAAGTCAGTCTGATATATGAAGATTCAAATGGACGTGATCATATCTACACCTCAGGAGCCATATTTTCTCAATGCAGGAAAATGAAGCTGTCAGCCAGGGGGCCAGGTCTGGTTTAGAAAGGAGCCAAGTATAAAAATCACAGTGCATGAAAGAGGCCACACTTGCCCGGGGTCAGATCAACCATGACTATAGTCCCAAGAGCTGGAATTACTGACAGGCGTGCTCTGCCATGCCCGCAACCACAAATCCTTTGTGTTTGCTTCCCTATATCCCAAACTGAAATGATAAGTGCACTTACTTTTTCTGTTTTAAAAATAGTGACCACCTATGTTCCACATCCGAATATAATATACAAAGGAATGTTGACCTCAGCTCACATGTTTAAAAAACAACTATCCTAACTTAAAAAAAATTCTAAGATGCTACTCCTTGGATCAGAAGGTTCTGTGAACAAAAACAGAGCTCGTGGCAAGAAGACAACTGCATGTAATCAGCTGTCCCTTCTATCTGTGACGATGTGTTTCATAGACACCTACAAAAGTTCAGGGCAAATGCCATGCAGAGTTAGGCTCAGGAAGCGCTGAGTGTGCTCCAGGGAGCCAGGCAGCGTGCTGAGCGTGGCGCTGCTCACGCGAGGAACCGGGGGTGGGGGGGGTGTGGGGGG
>PVJA010011723.1:0-37971 GCA_004027025.1 Myocastor coypus | reverse complement strand
TGGGGGGGTGCGAGCACAGAGCCTGGCAGGGCAGGTGCCGTGGATGCTCTGACGGGCCAGTGCTTCTATGCAAACTCACCATATCCTTGCTGGTCAGGGCTTTGGGATCATTAATATTATTTTTCAGTAGGTTGCATGCAGACAACATCTTCTCACTTAATTCGTACCTAAAAGAGAGGGAAAAAAGAGAGTTCAGGATTGACCTCCGAAGGGAAACTATTTTCCTTTCACATCTTTAACCCTTTAGAATACAATGGTTCTGAACTACCTAGGCGTCCTTTGACAGCTGGAGGTGTCCCTAGGCATCCATGGCTAAAGTCCTCTACAGAACCAGTACCTCTGACCACAGTGCAAGGTCTTTTCAAGAGAGCAGCTTCCAGGTATACCAGTTTGCCTTTCATGACATTATACAACAATGTTGAGATTTATTTTATAAAATTTATTTGTTTTGGTACAGGGTCTCACTACATAGCTCGGACTCGTAGTGATCCTCCCGTCTCAGCCTCGCCAGCACTTGGATTACAGATGTGCAATACCATGTCTGGTTTCAGGGGCTGGCTTAGCACAGGGCTGGCACAGCATGCAGTATCAGGAATTGAACCTGGGTTGTTGGGCTTGCCAAGCAGGTGCTTAGACCGCTGAGCTATCTCCCAGCCTGAGATTTAAATTTAAAGAACAATAGCAACTTTTAAGGGGCTGAAGAGACCTGAATTCCTATGCACCTATTACGTTCACCAGTACACCACACATCTAGTGACTCAAGAAATGTTTGTTCAACTATAAGAAAAATTAAAAGTCAGGTCGTATATGGGAAATAAGCTACAACTCAATGAACCTGTTTTAAAAATACCAGATGACACTTTCAACCATTTTAGACACTTGGAAATATATATTAGAAATACTTACCTTATGTTAACGTAATTGACTTTTATTTGGCAAATTGAATAGCTTCCTGTCCTATTTGCAGCTTCCATAGTGAAAACATACTGAGGTTTCCATTTTTTCTCTATTTCCTCCTGATTTTTATGAACATCAAAGCTCTTTTTGTTAATGGTCTTTAAAACATATTTCATTTTTAGGTACACATGTTAGCTAACCAGAGTTTGGATTTTCATATCAACTGCTACCTATGACGTCTCCAATACTGTGCTCACTTAGAGCAACCAGAGACCTGTGAGGGCTACACAGCTTTACAGTAAATGTGCAAACATGATCTTGGGTCAAGGCTAAATACCTGTTTCACAAGCATACTGTGTCAACAGTGCTGATGCCTGTATCAAGTAGGTTACTATGGCTTGGTAAGTGACAAGATAAAATCTGAAATCTTAAAAAAGTGGTAGTTACTAAAAACTTCAAATATGTCTTTAAAATAAGGTGAAGCATTCAGACATCGGAGGCTGAGGTGGACGGTGGTTCCAGCTCTAAATGAGGTTAACAGAAGGTGAAGCGTCAGAAAACAAAGGTGGACGTCTCTGCTACTCCAGCCGATCCAGGAGCTGCTGCCCTCTGCACCCGTGTCCGTGTCGTGGACAGGAGCACACTCCTGAGGCACACACAAGACCACCCCCGCAAATGCATAAGAATTGCAAAATTTCTGCATTGGCCAATTCTACTGATGTGGGAGGGCTCAGGGGAGGGAAGGGGAATGTACCACACCTCTCTCTGATTTCCACCTTCTCAGGTTCACATTCTTGAACCTGCATTTCAGGGTCCACCCTGGCAGACTTGAAACCTTCAATATTAACTGCACGGTGCCCTTCAGCCATGCCCCGAATGTCTTCATTCTCAGCTTCCTCCTCCTCTTCTTCAGGAGGGTACTCAGTGACACCACACTCGTCATCTGACTCGGAGGAAGAGCTTTCGTCTGAGCTGGATTCATCACTGGAAGTGGTTTCATACCTAGGTGGCAATTGGGATTTCAAGAGATGCAAGGGGTGCCCGGAGAGACCCAGCAACCGAAATTCCTGTGCAGGGAAGGCTGCCGACTAGACTCCAGAACCTTCACCAGTGGTTTCAGACCCTGTGCCTAGAAGTTCAATGTGAGGTCTTTGTAAGGTCTGGTGATTCTTTAAAAAAATGGATTCTGACTTAGAAGGGACAGCTTGGGTTGCCAAGTGGTATCATATACCACTTGCTAAAATAAAAAAAAACCCATGGCTCTTCTGGCTGATACCAGTCAACTGGAAACACCACATGTGCTGCTGATCATCTTAAATTGGTTTCCACGCTTGCTGTTTTGGCCATTTATTGTCCCATCTCCCAGGGTCAAGGTGAAAGAACATGTCAGTAACTAATACCTCCTCTGAGCCATGACATCCAAAATCTCCTGAGGTACACCACCCCATGAAACCTTTTAAGATTTGGAGAACAGGCCCCATCATAAGCCTTGGAAGCTCACTCTACTATAAATGCTATTTCAACTAATTCTGCACTATTGCCTTTGTGTTGATTAATCAACTAATTGTTTTGATTTGATTGGAGGAAGATAAACAGGATTAAGTGTTTACATGAGTCAGTGAAGAGAAGGAACAAATGACTATTAAAAATTCTACTTAGAGCCGGGCATGGTGGTGCACGCCTGTAATCCCAGCACTTGGGAGGCTGAGGCAGGAGGATCACTGCGAGTTCAAGACCAGCCTGGGCTACAAAAGTGAGCTCAAGGCCAGCCTGAACTGCATAGTGAGACCCTGTCTCAAAAAAAAAAAAAAAAAATCTACTTAGAAAGAAGGGAAGAACAGACATGTCTGGATTACTCTGCAGGTGAAAAGTCTACCGTGCTACATGTGAACATAGGGGCTAAGCACAAGGAAGCCAACGCTGAAAGAGCAGGGCTGTCAGCGGGCCGTGGAGGGATGTTTCTCTCTCTCTTCCTTTCTGAGTAGTAACACCAGCAACTGAACGCTGGCAACTCAGCACAGCAACTGCTGCCCACTGCTTTTTATCAAAAGACTTTTTCGAGGACAGAGATGTGGAGATGCCAACGGCTCAGCTTCATCAGGAACCCTTAAACATAGCAAGAGGAGGGAAGAAAAGCCCAAATGCACCTTTCTGACGAGTGTATCTTCTGTCACCAGCATGTGGCAGCATCCCAGGCTGGGCACCTCAGACCGACTTAGGTAGGAGATAAAGGAGACAGGTCCTGAGAACTAGTACCGCCATTGTTCCTTACCCGCCATTAATGCCGACAAACTGAAGATTCTTTTTTGCACCATTTGAATCTTTATTCCCATCTCCCTTCTTCATGATGGACTTCAGTGTATTTTCATTATTTGCACAAACTGAAAAAAATACATCAAGATGAACAAAGTTCACATAACACATATAAGTGAAGTGAGCAGGCAGTCTCTTCTCTTATGTATGTAGGTTTGGCACGCATACGCGAGAAATTTGCACAAATGCGTTGTGAAGTGTGTGCGTGACAAAGAACAAAGTTCCATTAATAACATTCTTTAAATGGGGAGGTCTGGGGAGATAGCTCAGTGGTCTAAGCACCTGCTTGGCAAGCACAGAGACCTGGGTTCAATCCTAAGTACCATATGCCATGTTGACCCCAGAACCCAGGCACTCTGCATCAGCTACTGAGACTGGGCATGGCGGCTCACGCCTGTAATCCCAGCACTGGGGAGGCTGAGATAGGAGGATCACTATGAATCTGAACTGTATCTAACAAATAAATAAATAAATAAATGTAAACAAATAAATAAGTGGGGAAGAATATGTTAGTATTCCCATACACTACAATATGACACCTGACACCTTATGGGACTTATATGTTCACAAAGTGATGTGTTTTATTTTTTCAGCTGAAGTAACCTGGAGAAAATTTCTGCCTGCCAGAACGTGAAAAAGTGACACACTGTTTATATTGTTCTATAATTGGCAATGGCAGATTAAATGTTCTTAAAATTAAGCTCTTGTCCTTGCCTGTCCACAACCCCAACCAATGGGTGCACAGGGAGGAACATTTGGTCTGCACTGACATGCCACCGGAAATTCTTCCCTGCCCAGAACCCAGCCTCGGTATCTGCTATGCAACACTGCAGCAAAATTCTCTGCAGACAGACTAGGGGTCAGACTCTCCCAGCTACTTGAGGAGCTGAACATCTATCCAGGGGGGCACAGCGGGCTCACTTCCACAAGCTGCAGCAGGAAGAAGCTGAGCACAGCAACCAGACCCAACCAGCACATCTAGACAAGATCAAACATGATAGATCCAGATCCGAATTTCAGTAGATGCTAACAGCATAACATCACCAAAGTTCTACACCCAAGGTCAGAGGTCACTGCTATGCAAAATGACAAAGGAGCAAGATACACTCTTAGGCCTCGAGCTCACCCAGAACAAATGCAACAGACACTAGCATAGAAGGAAATAGGAATCACACAGCTGAAATCTCTGAATTAATAGCATCTGAAGTAAAGAAACAAATGCAGAAATGTACAGAGGGAAGCAGATCAGAAATAACTTCTGAGGGGCCCAGCAGGATGGCTCAGTGGTCTAAAGCACCTGCTTGGGAAAGCTTGGGTGGCTTCAGGGACCACGGTTTGATCCCCGGCACCACATGCTGCACCAGCCCTGCCCTCAGGGCGGGCTGAGCTGGCCATAAAAATGAGTGAATAAGCAAACAAAGGTTCTGAAACAAGAAAAAAAAATTAAAAAAAAAAAAAAAAGAAAAGAAATAACCTCTGAAGTAAAAAAAGAAATCTCTGAATAGGGTCTGAAGTAAAATTAAGCTCTCTTGGGTAATCTTATCTTCCTCTGATAAGATCAGTCTAGGCCTTTCCACCAAACAGCTATCCTTCTTTCTCCAGGCCAGCTTACAAGGCACGAGGCACGCTGCACGCTGTCACTGAAGTGAATGCCGGTAATGGGACCTGAAAGCATTGTGAGGCGAGGCCTGAGATGTACTGTAGAGGCCAGCAGCGATCCGGTCGTCCGCCAGGTGTCCCGGGGCTGGCGCACTCTGCTGTGAGTGGACGGGCTCCTGGCTGCACATGGGCGTCCCCCCTACTGCAGTGTCCACCCCACGCTTGTGCTCACACTCAGGCCGGGACATCTGAGCACTCAGCAGCCCTGGTGACTGAAGGCCTCCACACTTACAGGTATATTCCAAATTATTTCCTGTCCGGAAAGAGCAGGGTACAGACTACATGATACCAAGTACGGACAAAACAGACTGAAAGAAATTGGTTTCTGTTTTTTAAAAAACCCAGCAGCTCATGCTTTTCTCAGGCGCTTCCTTCCCTAATCCCCTCCGTCCAGATGACCTGACTCTCGTCTTTCCCTCACTGCCACACCTGCCGAGGCTTGGAGGCTTGTCATTGGAGCTCCAGGCGTCACCTTGTCTCTGTGTTCCCGATATTCTCCTCATGTTGGCTCTGGGTGACGGGAGTCACATCCCTCCAGCTGCCCCTTCTTCCTGCTACACCCCTCTGGCACGCTGGTGCAGAGGAATGCTCCCCTCAAGCTCCAACGCTATCATTCCTGCAGCTAGAACAAAGCCTGGCGCTGCCTAGAAAGCACGCTGACCTCGGGCTGCCTGGGCAACATGGTCTGTCCATGCTGCTGAGCCCTAGGTCATGTGGCAGCAACCTTCCCCTGCAGCTTCCCTCCCACTTCCTCTGTGTCCCTTCTGGTGTCCCTTCTGACGGGCCTGCACCGGGTGGGGGCTCTCCCTTCCTGCCCGAGGCCTTGCCTCACTCTGCCCTTTTTCCCATCTCTACATGGCCCACCGCCCACCTCGCCCTTGTGGGGCCTTCTGCACACCTTCACTGAATACAGCTTCCCTTTCTCTAATCGCTCAGAGCCCCTCAAGACAATTTTTGTGACTGTTAGACTCCTTTACAGTTGACATAAAACCTAATAAATGCATTAAGAAGAGTTATTTGGAAGACTAGATAAGTAAGACTAGATTATGGTCATTTATTGCCACCCCATTAGCCACTTTTTCTATAATGAATATGGACTGCATGCAAAATCACTCTTCTTTATTTAGTCTTTTTGAGACAGGGACTTGCTGTGCAGCTCAGGCTGGCCTTGAGCTCACTTTGTAGCCTGGGTTGGTCTCGAACTTGCAATGATCCTCTTGCCTCAGCCTTCCAAGTGCTGGGATTACAGGTGTATGCCACCACACCGGGCCAAAATGACTCTTAAAAATATTTCTTTGACTTAGCAATTCGATTTCTAGAACTTTTATCTTAAGGATACACAAAAAGATAGGATAGTCATTCTTTTCCTATTTGAAACAGTGAAGAGAAGCAGGCATCACAGAAGAAACTAGCAAGTGCTGGGGCATTAGCCAAAGGAATTCTCTGTAGCCATGACATACAGTAATGAGCACAGCCTATTTAAAAGAGGGATATAAACCAGCATGGGGCAATTACCATTAAATAATATGGGCAATTATCTCTATCTCTATCTATCTATCTATCTATCTATCTATCTATCTATCTATCTATCTTTTAAAGAACCTGGACAGATATATAAGACAAAATAACACCT
Source organism: Myocastor coypus (assembly GCA_004027025.1). NCBI lineage: Eukaryota > Metazoa > Chordata > Mammalia > Rodentia > Myocastoridae > Myocastor > Myocastor coypus. Next base: position 31,469 of record PVJA010011723.1, on the reverse strand, counting down.
CTAAAATTGTTACTGTTTTGAAAATGCCAGAGATGGAACACAGGGCATGGAGCAGGCTTAGGCAAGAGCTCAACCCTGAGAGACGTCACTTTCATGCCGCTTTGCTTTTTCCTTAAAGTTTATTTGGTACAGGGTCTCGCTACACAGCTCAAACTTGTAGCGATCCTCCTGTCTCAGCCTCCCCAGTGCTGGGATTACAGGTGTGCACTACCACACCTGGTTTTGGGACCAGCACAGTATGTCCAGGGTTCCGGAGCTGACATGTGGTACCGGGGCTAGAACTCGGGTTCTTGCCCTTGCCAGGCAGGTACTGAGGCTGCTGAGCTATTGCCCCAGCCTACTAGTAGTTTTATTTTTATTTTTCAATTCTTTTATTGTTTAAATTTAACAGTAGTTTTAAATAACAGCAAAATACTGATTATCTGATGGGAACTTGTCTTGGAACTTTCTCTTCTCTTTCCAGCCTCTAGGGTGACCAGCAGCCTGGCAGAACATGGGCTGGGCCTGAGCTCTGCCTGTGTCTCAGGTCAAGGATGTGGCCTCAGAGCCCAGGGACAGAGACCCAGCACTGGACCTTGTCCTTGGAACTCTGTGCCAAGGCCTCAGCCCCTGGCCAGTGATGGGCATGGATGGGGCCTGGGTGAGGCGCGGAAAGGAGCTGGCCAGAACAGCACCTGGCTATTGCCTCTTGGTTAGAATGTTCCGTGGGCAAATACCATGGAAGGGTAGGAGTCTACCAGTACACGCTCTTGTTCTTTGCAGTTGGTGGTTTTGAGGAGTCTGTGAATAAAATCAGTTTCCTCATGAATGCATGAATGAACAAATGCAAAATAATTTTTAAAAAGAGGAGGGCAGATAAAATCCTCAAGATGAAGCAGAATAGAGATCATTCAGAGTTACTCATTTTTATATTTCTCATTACAAATTCTGCAAGTCAGAGATTGGTAACTTGCCTGTGGGCATGGCACTGACCCAGAATGCACGTCCCCAATTCTAGAAGCACTACTCCCTCCTCCAGCCCTGCAGGTGCTGGCTATGTAACCCAGCAGCCTCTGCATACACCTGCAATACTGCAGGCCACTCTCCAAACGAGTGCTGGTGGCCCAGGGAGTGGCATGGCTCAGCTCCTCCTGCCTGCCACTTGGTCTGGGGAGGCTGGAGTCTTCATTCCTCCCAACTCTTTCCCTGCTAGCTATTGGCCAGGCCTGGAGTCCCAGCACCCTTCACAAGGTATACTCATGTTCCTTAAAGGACTGGCTCAAACCCCACATCTGTTCAGCCAAACAGAAGTTTGGCATACTAGTCCAGTCTGAGGAGAACTGCCCCCTGCATTGCTAGACAATCTTTCTCAGAATGGTGCTCAGCTCTGGCAGGGACTGAGGCCCATCCACAATTCTCAGAGCTCAACAAGAACCACTCTGCTGCTGTAGGCACACAAGGGATTGCACCTGCACTGCCTCTGACCAGGGACTGACTGCCAAGTCCAAGCAAAACCAAGGACATGTACAGCCGGGGAATACAAAAATAAAGTGGCCACCAACCCAAATATAATGGCCTCTACCTGAGGGTGAGGGCTTAGCAACAATACAATAGCTGTCCACAGGCAGCCGGGACATCAGGGCAGCCTAGCCCTTCCCCCTCCCCGGTGACTCAGCTGCACGGTGCAGTTAGACTGAGAACCATTGAATTAAATTAGGGAAATAAAACTCAATCGCTGAAACCAAGACTACGGACTCCCCTATGGTCTCAAGTCATAAACTTGGACCTTGCAGATTCTTAGGAATCTGGTGGTATAATTAATAGCCCTGGGTCACTGACGATGCCATCTCATAGCAGCAGTAACTGGCACCCCCACATGACAGCCACAGACCAATTAGAGTGGTTACGATGCCTCGGAATCCTGGCCGTCTGGCCAGAGTGCAGGATTCCCACCAAGTGGCAACAGTTTGCACATGCACAAGTGGGGAGCTGGCAGGCAGGAGAGGAGGCAGCCATGAAAACCCTTCTGTCACTAACACACTTACCACGGTCGTGGATGTCAGTAAAGCGCGACACTCATTTTACAAGTGACCAGATCAGTGATGACTGCGAGACAGGTAGTGACAGAATCTCAGCATTGTAGAAAATGAAAAGTGTTCAGCATTCAATATAGAAGTAGTCACGGTAGCCAGAGCAAGCTAGAGCGAGCAGAAACTCGATGAAAGCTTTAATAATGATCTGATTTTTTTTTTTTTTTTTTTTTTAATGATCTGATTTTTGAGACTGTTAGATGCAAACCAACAAAAAACCCCAAAATTCAATGAAATACAGAGCTGGAAGAGCTTAAAGTCGCCCCTCCCTGATTTTGTCTGTTTAGATTGTATCTGTTGGTGGGATACAAGCAGTGGCTTTCTAAAGGCATAGAAAATTGGCCTTTAAGATTGGCTAAGATGGATATTAAAGGTGGTCTGATCCAAGATGTCAATTATTCTTCAATGCTATTTTTATTATGTCAAATGCTTCCTGAAAAACATAGCTCTGGCGGTGAGAAATATGGCTCAGTGGCATAAGTCCCTGCCTGACGAGCATGGGGTCCTGAGTTCAATTCCCAGTGCCATAAAACAAGGGAAGATTAGCAGGTGTGAGGCACACGCCTTTAATCTTAGTACTCAGGAAGGAGAGGCAGGAGACTGCCATAATTCACGTTTAGCCTGGACTACATCATAAGGCCCCACCTCAAAATATTAAAAGAAAGGGACTGGAATTTCCAATTCATTATGAATTATGGCCGTTCAATCTGTTTTCTCCCGAAGTATAAGTGAGAATTTAAAGAAATCTGAACACTTCAGCTGTTTCATAAAGAAAAAGGGCTTTAGCATGAATATACCCCCTTAGCCCAGAAACTGTAGGCAGAGGCACTAGTTGGCAAGGGAGGGCACGCAGCGCCGAAGGAGGAGGACAAGCCCTCTGCAGCTCTAGGCCTGAAGGTGCGCACTCACCGGCACAAGCAGCCAGCTCAAACTGGACCCAGAAAACTTCAGAGGTCCGAGCTGGAGCTTCAGGGCCCTTCTGATATGTTCTCCTGGGAATGTACTCAACAGCTACCATGAAAGTACTGCACAGTGGACGCCTGCTTAGCAATTAAAATGCCAGAGAAGTTCAAGAACCAGATTCTCCCTCAACCCCACCCCACCCACATGTAATTATATGCCAGTCCCAAGATCTGATCCACAAATCCCAGCTGACAGGCTGCGCTGACTAAAGCCGGGTTCAAACGTGCTGCTCCTGATTCAGCGAAGGCTCTCCTATCCCCGCAGCCCTCAGCTGCCTAGACACCCAGCACCAGAACGCTAACTCCACAGCACCCAGAGTCTGACGGCCAAGTTCTCTGAGCAACGCCTGCCCTCCCATCTCCCTGCTGCAGTGCCACATCCTGTGTCCACGCAGGTGATCCTCAGCACACAGCTACCAACTGAGATGGCAGATATGGACCTGCACACTGTCCATGTCTTTATTGAAGTATGAACGGCTTGCTGCTCAGAAAAAGAATGGCTATGGCTGTCACCCAGCATCAGTCCCTATGTCCGTCACTGAGCTCAAAGCTATCTCAGTTCTTGAAGATTACTAACCTCCACGCGCCAGCCTGAAATGAACTGCACACCTTAGGACTCATTCAGAGTACAAGTATGAAAGCTAACCTGCATCTGTCACCAGAGCATGCTTCCAGGGTACTAACACTCATCCAAACCATTTCTTTAAAAGGACATGATTTCCAAATGAAGGCCAACTGAAGGACTCCCAAAGGTGATGGGCGGGATGGAATCTTTCAAGGATCTTTTCCTTAGGCCTAAGTGCCTTTTTCCAAGCTTGCCACAGATAGCAAAATCAGTCCTCCTGACTTCCAGGCCAGGAGGAGCCAGTCTACACCACTGCATGGTTCCAGAAATGCTTGGTGTAGATCGTTTTGCTGCTCTTCAAATAGGACATAACCAAACAGAAATAGTACTCTGTAAAGACCACATTTTCAGGCTTTGGTATCTCTCCACAAACTTAGTTTTAGTTATGAAAATGACTTCAAAGGGGCTGGGGAGATAGTTTGGTGGTACAAGTGCCTGCCTGGCAAGTACAAGGTCATGAGTTCAAACCCTGGTCCCACTAAAAAAGAAAAAAAGAAAATGACTTCAAGTTCAGACTTTTAAACCCAAGATGACCAAGAATACAAATACAGAATCTGATTTAAAAAGCTCTTTAGTCTGCACAAGATGAGCTTTCTATAAATCACATGGTAGGCAGTTGAGTTCTATTGTGTTTTTTAAAAATATTTTTTTTATTTATTTATTTTCTTGTTTCAGAACCTTTATTTGTTTATTCACTCATTTTTATGGCCAGCTCAGCCTGCCCCGAGGGCAGGGTTGGCGCAGCATGTGGTGCCGGGATCGAACCGCGGTCCCTGAAGCCGCCCAAGCTTTCCCAAGCAGGCACTTTAGACCACTGAGCCATCCCGCCAGGCCCCTTGAGTTCTATTGTTAACAGAGTTTTGTTCGTCTTTGCTTAGAAAAGTTACGTATTTTTAGGGTATGTATTTTTAAGTACTAGTCATTCGTCCAGAATTTTCTCTCTCTTTCTGAAAGGGAAACAAAAACAAAACAAAAAAATCCAACCTTAACTCACTCTTCAAAAACTTCCATTGATTTACAGGAAAAAAAAAATAAACATTACTTCCTAAGGTTTTTTGTAGAGAAGAGAAACTTATTTCCTCTAAATTTCTTGAATTCAGTGGAAAATATTAAACACATGGAACTCATACTACCGAGAATTAAAGAGAGTACACTTTTGGTTGCTATAAAAGTTCAGCTGCAGAGCTATGACATTATCTCTCTGATCTTAGAAAAATGTCTGTGACCTTGAAAAATATACAGGTAGACTATGCTTTTGTTTACAAAGTGTATTTCTAAAGCAAGGGGGTGCACACCCTTGGAGGCACACACCAAGCCTCCACGGAGCAGTGCAGGGGTGCAGGGGGTGCTTCTGCTCTGTGTCCCTTGCACTGTGCAGTTATGAACACATACTTCAGTCCAGTCATACCTTTAAGAAGCTGACTAGGAACATCAGGCTCAATGTCACTAAAAATGTTTTATGTAAAGAGACATCAAAAAAATTTTTTTTTAATTTTTGTAAAAAATATTTATTTGGTACAAGCTCTTGCTATGCAGCTTGTACTTGTACTGATCCTTCTCTCTCTCTCCCCAGCCCTTATCATCAATTTTTTTTTCTTTTTCCTTTTTTTTTTTTTTTTTTTTTTTTTTTTTTTTTTTTTTTTTTTTTTTAGTGGTATCAGGGATAAACTCAGGACCTTGTGCTTGCCAGGCAAGCACTTATTCTACTGAGCTCTCTCTCCAGGCCCATCAAATCTTTAACTCTAGGAAAAAGTAGCATTCTGTGAGTTCAGCATTAATATACTTTATCTTGAACTTTAACAGGGATTCTGAATGACTCTGGACCAAGAACTTACTCATACTCATTTTGCTTCCCCAGTTTTATTGATGTATTTCTTTATCCTAATAAAATGTTAGTGGGGAAGACAAAATAATTTGGGAGAAAAACATAATAATTTGGGAGAAAATGCCACAAGCCAACAGTATGAAGGTGACATTTGGATTAGAAACAGAAGACCTGTAGAATTTGTCTGGTAGCTTTTCTGTAGCTACATCTCCATCTCTGAGGGTGCGCAAACAATAATAGCTCTTACTGAGCTTTATTCCTGAGACTCACAAAACCTTCGCTGCAGTCCTACAGAGGGAAAGAAAAAACAACAGACAGCTATCCTAGTGGTACAGAAGGCAGCTGAGTGCAGACTACCATGCACCAGTTTAACTTCCTTAAAGCATCAAGTTCATGCAAATGATTATGTATGCTCTTTGGCAGATGTCCAGTCCAAATTCCGTATTGCTTTGGGGGGTGCAAGTGGTGAAGAAGTACTTTCCTATGTCTTACAGTACAGACATGTACTCTGCTAAGTGGTGTGCTATGCTCCTAGGTTTATTGTGCTATGCTATTATAATATGCACTGCAATCTGGGGACATCTGGACACACCTTCCTTCCTCATAGCTTGCAGGTGTTAGGATTCTCACCTGTCTCTGTCAAGATGCTCTAGTTCTCAGCTCCGTGTATACACAAACACTGAATATGGCTGGCTGAGTGGCTCACCTAATTCCTTCCTTACAGGAACTCTAAAGCAACTGCAATTAAAACTGCAGAGCTGACATGAATTACAGGCAGACTTTAGGAGAGGCTACCACGATGGCTAAAGTGGTGCTATTAAAATATTCTGTTCACAAATGCTAGAGATCTCCTGTATTAGTTGATTAATTAGTTGTTTGATCACACAGTCAGATCTACGAGGTGCTGTGTGGAATGCCAGCAGGACTAGAATAAGACCAGAACACAGTGCGGCATGGCCTGAGGGCACTTTCTGCCTGGTTCCCAAGCCTAAAGGGCCAGGCAAACTTCTCCTGTGCTATAGTTGAATATTTTTGACAAGAAGGTGAAATAGAAAGAAGGGAGAAAGCCTAGGAAGGAAATGCTTTTATGATTCTCTGTGCCACCTGCCACTGGATGTATATAAGAATTTTTTTTTTTTTTTTTTACTTCAACATCTGACATCAGGTTATAAAGGACAGGGAGGCTGACATCTTCTCTGTTACCTCAAGACTTTGCTTCAGTCCACCTACCACTGCAGTCCTGTTTACTCTCAAGTGACTCCCTTGTGCATTTATTAGAAGCTAGATGCTAAAAGAAAAGTCCACACAGCAGCTGTCCTGGTCATTTATTTTCTTCTATAATAAACCATGTCCCACAGCAGAAACACTAAAAACCAGCAGCCATTCAGATGAAAGTGGAAGCGCAGGAAGTTATAAAAAGAATCTATCTTAGTCTACCTAAAAGATTCCCTTTCAGGCTTATAAAGGGAAAGAGAAAGAGAAAGAAGGCAGGAATGTTTCGTGGATAGCTTCATGAAGTCGGCATCACACATTTCTACAAAGAATTAATTTGATGCACACACACCCTGCTCCTGATCACACTGGTGTGTTAAGACTGGTGTGTCAAGAATGGCAGCCAGGTGGTGTGGACCCAGTCCCAGATCCCCAGACCTAGGGCACCTGAGACCCAGGGAAGGCATTTCAATTATGTGAACAGGGAAACCTTGCATTGTAAAATCTCCCCGGGTAGCTTCTCAACCATCCACTTCAATGTAAAGAAAAGAAAAAGTGAGCAAGAATCTCAAATAGTAAGGGGAAGGGAAGAGAGAGGAAAATTCGAGTGCTGGCTAAAGAGTGCGGTGGGAAAAAGACCTGCTCCCCTCAGCGCTCCCCTCAGCACTCATGCCCCAGCCCTGCCACTCTCTGCCCCTAAGCGGAGTTGCTGTGCCCACAGTCCTCGCTGCCTCCTGGACCTGGTAAAGGTCCATTGTCTTGTGCCTGTGACCCTGACTAGAATGTTAAATCCCTCATGAGTCCCAGCTTCTCTGGCTAAACTATGCTCAAGGCCTCTAACTGGGCTTGAGACAGAGTTGCATGTTAATTGTTATTTGCGATATCAATATACTGAACTGATGAAGTTCTTCCCTTTCATGGACATAAGAACTATAAGCATTTTATACTGCTAATAATTGTGGGTACAAATATATAAAACTTCTTTAGGCAGTTTTATATAAGATGAGTGTGTCAATAACTGGAAGACAATAAAACATCACACAAAACTAGCAGCTCCAGAAGGGAACGTTAGGCCTGCCCATCCCAGCACCTTCTTCCCGTACTAGTCCTCGGTCGGAGATCAAAGCAGCAGCCTGGTGCTGAGGACAAGCACAGTCCCTACAGATTTTGGATTCTTGGTCTTCATTTTACTTATTATCGGCCCAAAGCTTTCTTTACAGCTGAAAAAAAGTGGCTCAGACAGGATGCTTAGCTCTTGGGAAGACATTCTTTTACCCAAGACAACATATCCCTAAAAGTTCTAGGTTTGGAAATTTAACCTCTGTGCCCTCAAAATGAATTCATGTCGCCACCAGACAGTGGGTTCACTGCTGCAGAAGTCTCTGGCACTCCTGTCATGTGCCCCTTTGGTGCCCTTGGCCTTGTTATGACTGAGCAGAAAACCCTCCTTAGTTGTGGACGCCATGTTAGAATTCCTAGCCTAAGAATCATGAGCTAAAAACACCTCTCTTCTCTAGAAGTTTCCCAGTCTTCAGAGTTCAGTTATAGCAACAGAAAATAGAGTAAAACACTTCCTCATCCTCAGGTCCCTTGAGGTGCCACCTACCTGCAGTATCACCCAGACTGGTTTTTCGGAAGTTGGCATTCTTGAGCTCCTCGGTGCTTGCAGACTTCATGACAGAATTGATGGAGGACAGGGTGCTGATGAGCTGCGAGTTGAGGGAGCCAATCTGTGAGTGAGGCTCCCCAAAAGCTTCTGCCAGCTCACTGTAGTTCTCAGCCAACAGCGTCTGCTGCTCTGCCAACAGCTTCTGAACGCGTTCAATGTAATGATCCAAGCTGGTCACCATTCCTGATGGAGCCTGAGGCTGGGGGTCCTCCTGGAGCTCCCCAACAGGCTCGTCCCCAACACCCACGCTCCTCCTGCTACTTGTCAACCCCACGGTCAATTGTGGGGGCCCACAAGCTATGGTCCTCATTTTGAGACCAACCAGATAGTTGTCATGAACATTTATCTGCCCCACACCCAATTCTTTGGTCTTCACAGCAGATGGCTTGTCAAGCCCAGAATTGCCAGAAAGCAGGGTCCCGACACCGACAGACCGCATGTTGGTGGAGGAGTTGACGTCCTTCACGCGGCCTTCTCCTACGGCCACAGTCCGCATCTCCACTGTCTGTGTGCTCGTCTGCTTGTCCAAAGTGCTTGAGGAAGTATTGGTGCAGGAATCCACCAGTGTGGCTATGTCAGTATTAGTGGACTGGCTCGCCTGTTCCAAAACTGTGCTGGTGTGCTGGTTTGTGGTAAGAGGTGCTGCCATGACAGCCGCCTCCACCTGGCCAACAACCTCTGTGCTCACACCGCGGGAGGTGTGCTCTTTGGGAGAGCAGACAGTCACATCGATGGAACAGTCTCCACAGCCGATAGACCGCACGTCTTTTAAATCCAAATTTGTCTTGAGGAGTGTGAGGTCACTCACAGATGCCTCTGTGTTGCTGCCTGTTTCACAGACACTGACTTCCACACCCACACACTGGTCGCAAGTCTCCACGGACCTCCCTATACATCGGTCATGCATTTCCACCCTCTCCTTAACAATCCACCTATCCATGGGCAACTCCGGCCCTGCAGCTTGATTCTTGCATTCGAACTGGCAGGAGATGCCCATGCTCCTCATCCGCACGGAGGTCCCGACGCAAGCGTCCACCAGGTCCACATGACCGCCAACCATCTGGTCTCTTGTCGCCACCACCGCTTCCACCAACTTGCTGAAGACAAGCGGCTGGGCTGCCGTGGCTTTGTCGACTTTCTTCCTTGATCCGGCGGCCTGTAGCTCTTGTTTCAGTTTAGTCATCTCCCGGTCGTGGGTGGTTTCTTTAAGCTGCACTTCCAGGCGGTAGACCTTTTCCTTCAAGGCTTCTATGGTCTGCTGTTGCAGCTCGATTTCTTTGTCAGCTTCTGTGGTCACTCCTAGCATGGCCTCTGTCACACCAGTGCAGGAATCCCTCATCTCAGTGACCGTCGCTACAGCTGCATCCTTGCAGGCCCCAGAACTCCGCTGGTACACAGCAATGTCATTCATGTTCTCATTGCCCCCTACGGCCACAGACCGGAACTCCTGTGGGGGGCACTGTCCGTTCTCCCTGAGCACCAAGGAGGCCTTGCAGGTGCTGTCCTGGATCTTCTGTTCCAGGGCCTGCATGTCTGCAGTGAGCTGCCGGAACTCCCTTATCCTTTGTGTGCTCTGCTCCACACTCTCCATCTCCTCTTCCTCGTAGTCAATGTACAGCTCCCCACCGCTCCTTCGTGCCCGGGAGAGCTGCTCCAGCTGGGAGGCATTCCCTGCACTGTAGGAGCGCTTCCTCACACCACAGACATCGCTCTGGGATGCAGCCCTCTGTGTTTTTAGCTGGGAGGCCAGCTGCCGCTTCTCCTCTTGCAAAACAGAGATCTTCACTTGGAGCACAGGGATGGTCCTCACCTGCTCCTCCAGCTCCTTCAGGCGTTTTAGGGCAATGGCCATCTGCTCTCGAATGTGCTGCAGGTGCATGGGGCTCACGTTGGTCACCGGTGTGGAGATCCCTGAGCTCAGAGGGCTGTGGCGGATGGAGCTCCCCATGGAGGAAGTAGTGGCAGCCGCCGGGGCATAGCCGCCATAATCCCCGTTGCCTTGGTAGCCATTCTGAAGCTGGGTGGCAGCGCTGTAGTTTCCAGAACCCATAAAAGAGGGAAGGGAGCTTGTGGAGCCCAGGCCCCCAAAGCTGGCCAGCCTGGGCCTTCTGAATTCACCTGGCATCATTTGCATGGTGACTCTGTCCTGCTCAAGTCTCCTCCGCGTCTCCATCAGTGTCTTGGTGACATGAAGGTTGTGCTTTGGGAATTGTGGGGAAGGAGGGGGCAGCTGTTGATTTTCAGGGATGGGAAGAAAGGAGGAAGAGGTCTCTAGAGGAGGAGGTGGCCTTGGGCCTGGCGTGGATGTAACTTGGCCTCTGGCTAGGAGGAGGCTGGGACACTGCTTGTTGTCATCACTGTTGGAGGACGAGAGGGATTCAGTGGAAGTCCACACACCTTGCTGAGCCGGTGGGACCCTGGCTTCTGGGCCAGGCACAGATGGCTTCCGCCTCTTCTGGATGTTCAGTTTCTTGATAGTGTTTCCCTTCTGGATGTCATCCACATATTTGAGGAAATCCAAGTCTAACTGATAACCATAGGGGGTTTCCACAAAATAAGGGTCTTTCTGCCCCTTGTCATGGTCTCCATTCAGGGGATCATCTGCTTTTCCTAAGAGACAGGAGAGAATGTTTCAGTGCTACGTATTACATGCTAAGGTAAAAACCAAGAGCTGGTAGCCTCTGTTACTCTCCTGAATCTACATTTTATTAGCTTGTAAGATTAAATGAAGAGATTTTTTTCTTTTTCTCAGTACTGACTGAAACCAAGGCCTACTGAGCAATAGGCCAAGGCCTTTAAAACTTTTTTGTTTTGGGAAAATGTCTCCCTTGCTCAGACTGGCCTTAAAATCATGATCCTCTGGTCCTGAAACTAGGATTGCTGGGATTACGGGCACACAACACTGAAGCAGACACCAGACAGTGACTTATCTTGAAGAATCAAGCAGCCCATAACAAGTCCTTACTAAATATTCCTAAAGAATCCATTTTAAAAGGTTTCAAGACAACAACAACAATAATAATAAACTTTTTTTGTGTGGTACTGGGGATTGAACTCAGGACCCTGCACTTGTAGATAAGCGCTTCTTCTACTGAGCTATCTCCCCTGACCCCTATAATAATAATAATAATAATAATAATAATAATAATGATAATAATAATAATAATAAATCTGAAAGTCTGTGGCAGACAAAGCCTAGGTCAGAGGAGACCCCTGGGGATGAGGCCACCCCTGCCCCAGGTCCCTGCAGGCTGGACGGCCTTTCTATCCATTGGCAAAGAGCCACGCAGCGCTTGACCACTGTCACAAGGTGGGGATTTGCCCTGCACCTTTCTTCCTAGCAAGCTGGTCCATGGGATGCTGAGCAGGCAGCTCAGGCACAACAATCGGGAAGATGGCAGCCCCGCACTGTCCCACTCCTCTATTTTTCCCACACCTAACAGTAAAAGTCCTCTCGCAGCTGGAGAAATGTGTTGACAATTCTTTTCATTTTGGGACAAAAATTCGCTCTCTGAACAATATTTTACACGTATGAGGAATCCAAACAGATTCCAAAGAGAATGAAATGAAGACTAAAGCTCATGAGGCCTTCAGTACAGGCTACTTCTGGCTACACCAAAAAAAGGAAACACAGGAACACGGCACAGCACAGACCTTGCTGCCAGGCTGAGTTTTCCATTTTAAATTTAAATTTAAAAGCAAGGTCAGCCGGGCGTGGTGGCGCACGCCTGTAATCCCGGCACTTGGGAGGCTGAGGCAGGAGGATTGGTGCAGGTTCGAGACCAGCCTGGGCTACAAAAGTGAGCTCGAGGCCAGCCTGAACTACATAGTGAGACCCTGTCTCAAAAAGACAAAAAAAAAAAAAAAAAAAAAAAAAAAAAAAAAAAAAAAAAGCAAGGCCAATTTTTGTTTGTTTAAATTACCGTTTATGATTAAATAATGTGTTTCCCCTAAAGTCACACAAACAGGCTCGGCACTGGCCCGGTGATGGACAGGACTCAACCGAGGCAGTCTGCACCTTTGTCCCGGCTGCCACCCCACCTTGCTGCTGAGTGGTCCAAGGACTTCTAGTACCCGTGGACTGTCTGTCCCCAACACTGCAGGGCATTAGGGTTGACAGTGCAAATTCCCCAAACGCCCCTTTTGCCTCCATTTATCTGTTCTCAAATGTTGGGGAAGAGTACAGTGACTGCTTAAGCAATCTCAAGATACTTTCCTGTCTAAATTTACAACCGTATTTAACGACTCTGGCTCCCCGAGGGACCAGGCGCTCCACTTCCACTCCAATGCAGGTAAGAAGGGAATCTGATTGAAGTCCTGGTCAGTGCCCGGAGAAGATCCTTCTGAGGCTTTCTCCTACAAACGTGCGCTCGCGCGCCTCTCTCCTTCCTAACTTCCAACTCAGCCAGAAGAAGCTGGCATTCCAAGTATGCAGCCAAACCTGTTTCTGGAGCTGTCTGAAATTCCTTGAGCAAAGAAGAACCCAAGATAGGTTGTCAGGCGACCCCAGCGGCTGGTAGGTCAGCCCACACCGCCCGTCCTGGGGATCGCGCAGGCCGCCCCGGCCCACCTACCTGTGGCTTCTGCGCTGCTCCGAGCGGCTCTGCCCGCTGCCCGTGGCCCGCTGGCTGCTGCCCACTGCCCACTGTGCGCTGCGGACGCCTGGCCCAAGGAGCAGGCAGCTCTCTCCGCGCTCCCGGCCCTGCGCGCACGCCATAGGCCGGGCGCTCGCCAATGAAGTCGGCCGCCGCCGGCGACACCACCCCCGCATACTCAGCAGCTCGGCATTCCTTGTTTTCTTAATGAAAACAGGAAACCGGCATCTTTTGAAAATGTGTATTCTTCACTCCAGCTCGGCCAGGAGGACAAATAAAGCCGGCAATGTAAGCATCTCCACAGAGAGGCTCTGTCTTTCCTGGGGCAGCCGCTCCTGCATGAAAGAGGCTGTGTTCTGGGTGCAAACCTAGCAGCCTCTGCCCGTCACCTGAGCGAGGGCAGGGCCACAATCGGCCACTGTTTCCCGGTTCCCAGAGCAGACTCAGCGCGTTCCGGCCTAGGAAGACGGTAACCCCTGAAGTCTGGCTTCCACAGCGCCCTGCCACTGCTGGAAGAGTTTTTGTTTTTGTTTTAAATAAAATTCTTTTTCTAGTTACAAAAGTCAAGCCGGAGTGGTGGTGCACACAGCCTGTAATCCCAGCCCTTGGAGAGGCGGAGGCAAGAGGATTGGAAATTTGAGCCCAGTTTGGGCAATTTAGTGACTTAGTGAGATGAGCCTGGCTCAAAACAGAAAACGTCTGGGCATGTAGCTCATTGCTAATAACGTGGAGGTTCAATCCCTAGTACTGCAGAAAAGCCATGCAGAAACCATATAAAGAAGAAACACATACACGGTCTGCATATCTCAGGTGTTACTATTCTGACATAACCGACTCCTAGGCTGGTGTGGTGTGCTGTGTGTGTGTGTGTGTGTGTGTCTTACTGAGGGTCCTGCACTGAGCTACACCTCCAGATTTTTTCTGAGACAGGGACTTGGGGACTCCTTTGGCTGCTCACCTGCTCAGGCTAAACTCACACTTGCTAGCCTCCTGCTTCAGCCTCCAGGAATGCTGAGATCACAGCGGGTATATGCCACCAAGCCAGCCTGACTTTTTTTTTTTTAAATACAGCTACCCTACCCCCAGCATTTTCAATAGGAAAGGGGAGCTGATTCAAGGTCAGCATGGAGAAGACAAAACAAAACACAGCCCACAGTTCGCTAAAACTTAACTGCTATGTTAAGGAACTTATCTTCTACCTTTAGTAGAAACCACCATTGGCCTCAGTCAGGTCAAATTAACCCCAAGTGAACTTCAGACTTTAATCTCTGGGAATCAGCAGAGGTTAGAATTTAACCATGCTAGGGTTCATTATTTCCCAGTTCAGCTGAACCCAGGCTACCAAGCCAACACACTTCTAATCCATGATGCATTCTTGAGCAACTACAAAAGTGAGATGTGTTCCAGCAGTTTCATTTGTACAGACATCAGTCCTTGGTACAAATAATTTTACAGTTAAATAAAAATATCCTCTGTTGCCACTTTCATCTCCTGTTGGTGTATCTTTACATATGTCAACACAAATACGGCATTTCCAGAGCCCTGACATATTTCCTAACCTTTCCTTGCGTGTGTGTCTCCTCTCTCTCTCAGAATGAACGCCTCCTATGACCAACAAATTCGATTCTAAAAAGTTCCTTCATTGCTCCCTTGTCCTAATCACACACAAATTAAGATACTGGAAACAAGTTACTTTCAAGTACTCACCAAAGTAGTAACTGAATACACAATATAACATAATAAATTCACAAAACATGAATGATCTGAAGTTATTAAATATTAACATTACAGATATTTCTTGCATGTGCTGTTACAGTAGTTACTTTTAAAGTAGGGAATCATGGGCAGTTTTTTTTTTTTTCTTGTATCTTACAGATTTTTTTTTTTATCCTACAGATTTTTACATCACACAGGCATTTATCTTTTAAAAGTATAACAAGAAGTCACTGTGAGTGAAATGAAAAGAATGTAAGAAATAAATCGAGAAAGGTCAAATGAGAGGGACTCAAATGTGGAAAGCTAGAGCAAACAGAGATACATATTACTCAGTATGCATTATCCGGTCTTGAAGTGCCAATTTTTTAGATGGATACAATGGCCCTGTATGTTCCCATCATCCTTCCTGGTAGCACGCCTGTAAGAAGTGTCATCTTGCAATTCCCAGGGATTTCCCTTAAAAAACACAGGAAGGTATCTTTGACCTCCTTTCGTCCTTCTTTCTTCTGTCCTGCTACCTGGCATGCAACCTAATGACTGGACAGTAATTGTTACCCACACCTGGGAATGGGGGAACACCTTTGCCAAGGAACCTGATTCTCCAAGGGCTTTGTGGAACAGAACAATCACCGTGCTTCCAGGGCGCAGACTTCTATACTTGTCTCATTCAGTTTTTGCCATCTCTGAGACACAATGCCCAACAGCTACAACTTCAAGGAGAGGCTTATTTTCGGTCATATGTTAGCCCATCGTTGGCTGGCTCCAAGACAGAAGGGCATGTCCACGGAGCACAGTGGAAGAGAGTGGCTCATCGCATGGACTGGAAGAGGCAAACAAAGGGAGAAACTGGGGAGAGGGACAAACCTCCTAGGCCATACCCCGACCTCACCTTCTATCAGCAAGTCAGTGATACACCCCCCAAATCCATTCACCTTCCAAAAGCCCCAGTTCCAAGTACCTGAGTCTCTTGGAGGGCATCTAGATATAAGCTGTAACATTTTGCCCCTGGCCCCCAAGACTCATGCACATCTCTTCATGCAAAATGCATCCAGTCCATCGGTAAGAGGTGTCAAAGACCTAAGAATTTCAGCATTTCTGAGATGGCCAAGTCTCCTCTGACTTTTAAGGTAAACTTAGCTGCAAATCTTTGTACATATCAAAAGCCAAGCTAAGCAGTGCCAACATATAATGGCATGAGGTAAGCATTCCCAGTCTAAAACAAAGAACTAGGGAGATAGCAAGGACTGGGACCAAAATAAGACATTAAACCCTACAGCTCTGTGTCTAGCACCCAGAACAAGCTGTGGTAAGATGCAAACTGAAGAAGTCTTGAGTGGCCCTCTATATTGCATTGCTGATGCTTGTAGCTCTTGTGGCTTCTCTTTTCACTGGCTTTGCTCACTTCTTCTGGCTTACCACAGGCATTCACATTCCTGGCCTCCCCAAGTCTTTGAGATCTCCACTGCCATTTTTGTTTAAGTCTTACCGCTTTACTTACTACCATCTTAAGGCTTCCTGGCCTATCCACCTAGACCTTCATCTGGCATCTGGGTGGAAGTCTTTCTTACCCCCAAACTCTTATATTCTGCATGTCCATAAAGTCAGTGCCACATGGATGATACCAAGGTCTGCTGCCAGTTTGAGAAGTAGTGGGTCCCTCCTGAATCATGGCTGTAGAGGCCTGAGTGCCTGAATGGCTGAGCACTGTGAACAGAATCCAGGGGATGAATTCCTATTCTCCAGCACAGTGCTTGAGGCTTTCTTTGTAGTGAAGTCTTTCACTTTTGCAATTTTTAGCCTGTAGGATCTGAGAGCTGCCGATTCCTGACATGCCCTTAAGCCCCTTTTTTTAATTGTCCTGACCCAAAATACTTCATCTCTTTTTAATGCTAGTCTTTTCAGCAATGAAGCTATCCTCTGCTTTACAGTATAGGCAGTTCTCTCAGGGGAAACTGAAATCTTTAAAAATGATTCAGTTGTGATGATTTTCAACATACAACTGGCTAAAAACCCCCAACAACCTATACCACAGTCAGAACACTCGTCTGCCTTGAAATCTCTTCTGTCAGATGAGTCCAGTGACCTTCACCTCAGTCTCCTGCAGTTTTGGGACACAAACAAAAAATGGACAAATTTTCACCAGTGAGGAACACAAATACTCTTGCGCCCAAATGTCAATGAAGTCCCTATACGCAAATGGAATTTCCTGAGCCTGGCCTTTTCTGCCTGCTTTTTAAAATCTGCATTCTAGTCTTCTGAGCTCCAACCAGCATCCCCCGTCAAGCTAGGTTCTCAACATTCTAGAGCTATTTCTCCAGCTGGTAAATCTTTCGAAACTCTTCCCCTGAACCAGTTCCAAGTGTGTATAAATCCTATGGTCAAGTACAGTCGCAAGGACGACTCTACTTCTCTGCTACCAAAATCTTTTCAGTAACTTTCCTCATTACTGAGACACAATACCCAACACCACAGTTTAAAGGCCAGGTTTATTTTGGCTCATATTTGAGTAAATAGTTGGCAGGCTCAAGGTCTGGACAGCATGGCACTGATATAGGGCAGAGGAACAGCTATTCTGGTCATGACAGCCAGGAAGCAGAGAAAGAAGGGAAGAGCTGGGGGCTGAGGGGAAGAGAAATCCTTCCAGGCCACACTGCTAGACACCTGCTACTTCTTACTGGAGTCCACTTCCTAAAAGCAAGTCAGTTATAAAACCCCATAATGCAATCACCTTCCAAAATCAATCACTTCCCATCTACAAGCAACTGAAGCCCTTTTGGATTATCTATATTGAAACTATAACAACACTTTCATCAGAAAGAGAAATAAAATTCTATTTGGTGAGCCAGGCATGGTGGCACATGCCTGTAATCCCAGCACTTGGGAGGCTGAGGCAGCAAGTTCAGTGCAAGTTCGAGACCAGCCTGAGCTACAAAAGTGAGCTCAAGGCCAGCCTGAACCACATAGTGAGACCCTGTCTCAAAAAGACAAAAAAAAAAAAAAAAAATCTATTTGGTGTTATAGTTTGTGTCTAGATCCCCCACCCCTTCCTAGAAGCCTTGTGTAGCCATAGATGGGGCTTTTACAGTGGTAGCTGGACTTAGTGTGTCACGATGGAATTGATCCACCGTGTAAGGCTAGATCAAGGGCACTAGGCTCAAGGGTGTGAGTAGCTGTTCTAAGTGGCCTGCATATGATATAAGGGAGAGCCGGAGCTGTGGTGGTCTCATTGCTCTGCTGCCCTCTGCCAGCCATGAGCTGCTTCTCTTCTGTGATGCCTGTCCACCATGCTACCCTGCCTGGAAGGCAGCCGATCATGGGCTGAAACCTCTACAGACTATGAGCTAAGTATACCTTTCTCTTTTTCCTTTCGGTGCTGGGTAATTTCTCTCAGCAACAAGAGAAAAGTAACTAAGACTTCTGGTTATTATTTGCTTCCCATCTTGATTATATAACTCTAAACAACTTTAATAGATGCAGCAATGTCTCCATCATTTCCTACAAATTAAGACTATCACTTAAAAAGAAACATGATAAAATGATGAGATCCCATAAATATTTTTTACTACAAAAACTGGTAAATCAAGAATAACTAAGAAAGTATGAAAATGGGTATGTTTAGGTGGATATAAAAACAACAGATTTGCATGCCTGTAATCCCAACACTCGGGAGGCTGAGGCAGAGAATTGGTGTGAGTTCGAGACCAGCCTGGGCTACAAAAGTGAGCTCAAGGCCAGCCTGAGCTGTATATAGCAAGACTGTGTCTCAAAAACACAAGACAAGTCAGGACCAGAAAAAAAAAAAAAAAAAAAAAAAAAAAAAAAAAAAAAAAAAAAAAAAAAAAAAAAAAAAAAAAAAGTTTTATTAAAAACACAAAACACCCCCCCAAAAACCAAAAAAACTTGTAAGTAGTTTATAAGAAGCTCTTTAACCTAAAAAGCCTTTCGGGAGTCAGGGAACTATGTCTGGTTTCACACAGCCAAAAATCCACTGGCTGCATTTGCCACTGGAATTCTGAAAGCATGACGTCCAAGAAAATACTCTGGAACTAGAGGGCTGCCCCTTGTATTTATAAGAAGTTTCTGAATGTCTGGAAATCCAGGGCTGGAGACTACTCCTAGTATGTCTCTCTTTATTTTAGAACATTTTCTGAAACTCAACCGGTACAAAAATAAAAAATAAAAATAATAATAATAATAATGGCCATATTTAGTAGAAAGAGTAGGAGGAAGAATTTATAAGACACAGCTGGGTCTGGTGGCACACGCCTATAATCTCAGCAATCACAACAGGATCACTGCAAGTTCCAGGCCTGCTTGGCTACGTGGTGAGTTCAAGGCCAACCTGAATTACATGGTAAGATCCTGCCTCAGGAAGAAAGAATTTATAAAATATACAATGAGACACAGTCCGGGTGAAAGCCAACATAGCATGAAGTGAGGGTGGTAACAAAGGTATATTCTCAGCAAGTTACTACGGTAGCAGGTGAACAAGCAACAAAACAGATTGGGGTCAGCCTGCAAATGAGTTGTGCAGACCAGGAAAGCAATGAAGAGCACAAAGGAAAGCGCAGGTTGCAGAACAGGCCGGGCAGAGCTTGCATGGTGAGGTCATGTGATGGGGAATGATCTCGGAAGAGGTCCCCCTTGGGCCTGCTGCACGACAGGCTTCTGTGTGTCACCAGTGCTGGCTCGCTCCCCCAGCCCATGGTAGGGCTGACAGCAGCCCTAATGATTTTTTTGATTGCTGTATATGGATTAGACTGAGCTATGCAGAAATTAAATTTTAGGGGATCAATAAAATGTTTTTCTACACAACTATGAAAAACAGTAAATAAAAGCATCGTACACATACTCAGTTTACATTTGTAATCAATACTAAGTATAAAGACATATTAATAATACCTGTGGTGGATTAACTAACTAATGATCAACTTGTAACACCTTGGGCCAGCCACATAGCTCAGCGGATTAAAGCACCTGTAGGGTCTGGGGGTTCAATCCCCATGCTGGACATGCCAGCCCTGAGACAGCAACTGAGCCTGGGCGTGGTGGTGCAAATCTGTAATCCCAGCTCTTGGGAGGCTGTAAACACACAGATCATTGTGAGTCCAATCTAGTAGTGAGACCCTGAACACCTTGTGGACCCTTCCCTAAAATAAAAATAAAACCAAAAAGAAACCCTTGTAACAAACACCCAGCTGAACTGAGTGAGTGTGTCACGGGGTGTGGAAGGCCCTCCTGAGGACGGCTGCCAGCAGCATGAGAGGACTGGAGGTGTTATGGTGCTGCTGATTCTCCTGGAGAAAGAAGCCTGTCACCTGGAGTAGCTGGTTTTCCTGATATCAACTCAGCTGTTCTCATCATCAGAGGAGCTGAGGTCCTCCCTGTCACTGAGGATGGCTGTGGCTCTCTTCGGGGGGTGCTAGTCCTTTCCTTAAGCATCACTTCCTGGCTCCAGTGCAGATCCCTCAGCCTGCTGGCACAGATCCTCTATCCCACTGGCACAGACTTTCTAGCTTCCACTGCTGACCTTTGGGCCTTTGCAGTGCAGATCCTTGACACAGGCCTGCATGAGACATTGTCACGGACTCTAGGTCTTCAGCTGGACTCACGCAGGACACTGCTGTGGGATCCAGTCCCTCCCTCAGCTGGATTCTTTAGATCTCTAGTATGTGGGCAGACTTCCCACACTCTTTTGTATTTGACTCTTTAGTGATTATCATGAAATAATCCTATCAATTTTGTGTCCTGTATGTATGTATCTCTGTGAACTCAGATTACAGCAATATCGATCGCCTATCTACTTTTATTATCTACCAGGCCCTTTTCTAGGAGCTGTGAGTACAGGGTCAACAAAACAGACAAAAAATAAAGATGAAAATACAAGTGAAAGTAGAGGTGCCACAATGCAGATGGCACCATCAGACTTTATTTCAAGGTTAAGTGGGTGGCTGGTTAACAGCAGCTCCCTCTGAGACATCAAGGATCACACAGTCCTTCCTTCTCTCTTCTCCCAGCCCAGTCTGTCTAGTCTGCAATTTGTGGTAACCAAACACCAATGTGACAGCATCAGACATAGCAAAGTCCAGACCCAAGGGCCATGCATGTGGAGAGAAGCTGAAATCAACAAAATGATGGCAACCTTCCTCTTTCTTTGTATACTTCACACCTGTAAAACTTAGTGCCTCACAAGCAGGCCTTGGGTTATGGCCTTGAGACCAGCATGGAACTTCTGTACAGCTCTGCATTAGTAAAGTGCAATGGAGATAGAAATATTTTTCATCTAGATCCAAAATGCACTGCATGATTTTAACTTTTCAGAGAAAAAAATGTACTGTCCAAATAATATTTTCTTTGGAAAGACTTAAAAATTAATGTACTCATCAGGAAGTAGAACGTAGAGCAGTAGATAAGTCTAGGTAATTCTCACCTGGGGCCAATCTTGCCCTGTAGGCAACAGTGTCTGGAGACAGTTTTGTCATTACAGGAAATAAAGGATGCAGAGGCCAGGGATGCTGGTGCATATCCTACAGTGCACAGGACAGCCCCTTTCTCCCCCACCAAAGAGCTTTCCAGCCCCAAATGTCAACAATGCTGAGGCTGAGGAAGCCTATGCTCAAGACGGTGAACAGTGTATAAAATCTACAGATGGCAACGGAGACTCTGGTCATAAAGCTATAATCAATTAATTTTTATTTCCTAGCAGGACTACAACGCTGTATGCATATGATAAGGTGTGGTGGATTGAGAATGGTGGTGAACTTGTGACACCCAGGTGGACTGTAGGTATGGAAGGCCCACTGAGGGCTGTTCGGGAATGAGAAAGGAAAAGGTGCTGTTAGAGGACTGTTGGGTCTCCTCGAGAAGCCTGTCCCAGTGGCCTTCGTGGCATGGACACAGTGGTTCTTCTCGTCAGAGGAGCTCAGGACTGCACTGTGGTCAATGATGGCTGTGGTACTTCTCAGCAGAGCTCTGGTCCTTACTTTGAGCATCAACCCCTGGCTCCAGGGCAGATCCCTCATCCCACTGGTGCAGACTTTCTAGCTTCCACTGCTGACCTTTGGGCCTTCGCAGTGTACATTTGAGAAAGAGACCTATATGAGACATTGTCATGGGCTCTAGGGCTCCATCTGGACTCCCACAGGGCATTGCTGTGGGATCCAGGCCCTCAGTGGGGTTCTTTTGGTCTCCAACATGTGGACAGATCTGCACCCTTGGTATATGACTCTTTGGGTGACTATAAGTTAATAAAAAAAAAAAAGTTAATCCTGTAAATTATGTGTTGTGTGTTAAACTGCTCCCATTGCAAGCCCTAACTACAACCCTACTACAAGGTGACAAAAATGCCACTTTGGAGAAAGTGCTCATTATTCCTCTATACTCTGCCATAAGGATTCACTCTTTAATGTGAGCAAAAAAGTACTGGCAGTTTCTGAAATCATGTGCTGGGTAGACACTTCCTGGACAAGCCTTGATGTCACTGCTTTATGTTATTAGGATACACGGACTTTTTTGCACTTGTTTCAGTACTGAAATTCTGGGCCCAAATACTAAAGGCTCCCTGGACAATAATTACACCTCTGTGCCTCAATCCTCACACACTGTTCGTGTTCTTCTTCTTCTGAAGCAATTGCAGAGTCTGCCAGTTCCCATTAGCAAATTGTTCTGTCACACAAAGTGGGAAGACTCTGCTTCAGGAGGTGGACCAGTCCCAGGGAAGCACATAATTACTGGATTCCCTCATCTGGGAGCAATGGGGGCAGGTGTCCTGCTGTTGGGACTCCGGTCACAAGCGCTTCATCACAAAGGCTCTGTTCCAGCTGAAGCTGGAGGCAAGCAAGTTCTCATGACGCTAATCACCCAGAGTATGAAAGTACCCGAGCCAGCACATCAACTTTTCTAGATGGGAACAGTGGGACAGAGAAGGCAGCAGAGTGGAAAGGCGTCCTTAGGAACAGGTTTAGCAGGAAGCAGAAACACGTCCTGATGACGCTGCTAGTACCATGCTCATTTAGAAAAGGGCTTTCCTGTCTGTACTAAACCCATATGTGAGCACCACAATTAGAGGACTTGCAACAAAGAGGCTAGTAGTACTGAGCGCTTGTTACTCTCTTGTCAAAGAACATGTAGTAAGATTTTTTTTCTTGCTTTTGCATTCACCAAAGTTTTTAAATGTTTTTACCCCTTTGGCAAAAGCCCATCCACCCACTCACCCATCCATCCATCCATCCATCCACCCATCCATCCATCTGTCCATCCACCCAAATCATATGCACTACTGATTTAGGCTCTGTTCTAACTCTTTATGGAGTTTACGCCACTTTTCTCAGCCTTAGAGCTATTCTAAGCAGCTACTCAGACACTTTATGCAAATAAAACAACTTTATAGGAAGTGCAGGTGTATGCTAGAAGTCCACTGCAAAGTAGCAGGACACTGCAACTTTGCAGGCATGGTTTGTTTATATGGCTGTTTTAATGTGGTGTTTGTTAATATTTATAACTCTTTATACCTTCTTTTGGTTTCTTAAATACCTTCTTTGACATTCTCTTACACATGACTTCACTATGCTTTTTAAAGACCTGTATTACGTACTGGGAATGTTGCAAAAAAATGCCGATCTAAGGAAGATGCAACTGTTGGCACTGAATAGCAGATTCATTTTTTCAACCCATAAATATTAGGAAAGCACTGCATGGCACACAATGCTAGGTACTAATAAGCAAAACAGATGTGGAATTTGCTGGGTAGAAGGGTAGAACTTAAAAGCTACATGAGGAGAAGGCTTTTTTTTTTTTTGCTGGCTCAGGCTGCCTCAAGAGCAGGTCTCACGCTCCATGTGGAGGAGGGGATTGAACCACAGTCCCTGCGCCTGGTAACTTTGCCAAAGCATGTGCTTTAATTAACTGAGCTACCTGGCAAGCCCCCAGAATTGAGAAGAGTTTTTTTTTTTTTTCTTGGGGGGGGGGCTGGCTCAGGCTGCCTCATGGCTGGGTGTGGAGACCGTCCCCTGTGCCTGACTGGGATTGCTCCCACAGGTCCTTAAACCACTGAGCTAACCCAAAAGGCTCAGACTCTTCACAAGTCTGCCCTTCCTAAAGAAGGCTTATTGCCCTTGAATAGAAAAGAAAATCTCATCATTTTCCCTTTGCAGTGAGCTATCCATTTGTTAAAGAAAAAGAAATATTTTTCTTTTTATGGGGCCCGGCAGGATGGTTCAGTGGTCTAAAGCACCTGCTTAGGAAAGCTTATGTGGCTACAGGGACCTTGGTTCTATCCCCGGCACCACATGCTGTGCCAGCCCTGTCCTCAGGGCAGGCTGAGCCAGCCATAAAAATAAATAAACAAACAAACAAACAAAAGTTCTGAAACAAGAAAAATAAAATAAAGTTTAAAAAGAAAAAAAGATTTTCCTTTTTAGCAGCAGAACAGTAACAGACTACTAGAGGACAAACTTGGAGCCCTGCTCCTGGTCTCCAGCTCAGCCCAGACTAGCATGAGGAGACAACAGAGGCTGCACAAAGAAAGCGCAGTGATGCTAAGTGCTATGCAGGTGAGGTGCTGGGGCTGTGCAAGGAGGGTTCACCTGGCAGAGGGAGGGAAATGTTCCCAGGAGCCTAGATGAGGAGTGTGGGCAGCTGCTGGGGGCGCGGATGAAAGGGGAAAATAGCAGGCAGAGGAAACAGCACATGGGAGCCCTGCCACTAGCAGGCACTGGAAAGGAGAAACTCAGGTGATACAGAGAGGAGACAGGATTCCAGGCCTGTGGGGCCCAGAGAGTGGTGGTTCTGGTTCTTAAATTTATTGGGAAGGCACTGAAGTGTTTTCATTCATTCATTCATTCATTCATTCATTCATTCAATTTATTTGAGACAGGCTCTCACTCTGCAGTTCAGGCTGGCCCTGAGCTCTCTTTGCAGGCTGACCTCAAACTTGCGAGGACCTTCCTGCTTCAGCCTCCTAAGTGCTGGGATTGCAGGCATGCCCCACCAGGCCCAGCCCACTGAAATGTTTTGAAGAAGGGGGCTGGGAGACGATCAGATTTCTGCTCTGGTTAATGTGGGAGTATGTATTAAATTCTCTTCTGCCTCCTCCTCTAGGTTTTCCATGAAATTTTCTCTATCACAAATTCCTTTTCAACATGCAAGTGTTGTGTATACATTAAGTCTAAGTGTAAGCCATGGTGTTGAAACCATCTAAACTTAGACCCTGCCTGCATCTGGGCCAGCTGACCCACATGTGGGCCTGTGCCCCCAGTATACAGGAGGAAGACAAAACAGCCTAACAAATTTCAGCTAATCTGGGCTGAGCTAGAGACCAGGAGCAGGGCTCCAAATTTGTCCTCTAGTAGTCTGTTACTGTGCTGCTGCTAAAAAGGAAAATCTTTCTTTTTCTTTAACAAGTGGATGATGGGATTTCGTTTTCTGTTTGAGGACAATAAGCCTTCTCTAGGAAGGGCAGACTTGTCAAGAGTGACCTCAGGAACAAAGCAGAGGCAACATTTTAGGGTGTTCGGGCTCTGGCTCAGGCACACAGAGACAAGGAACACAGACTGGCTCTGTGAGTGAGACTCTGAGGTGGGAACAGCTGGGACTGTAAGGCACAGGCAGCACTGTGGGAGTTTGGCTAGAGAGTCTCTGCGGTATTTATGTAAGCATTATAAGATAGCGTGACTTTGTCAAACCTCTGTGGACTTCTGCACCTGCTCCTGACCAGGGGCATGACAGGAAAGCTAAAGGCAGGGGGCATGGTCCCGGTGAACTTTCACAATACACCCTCAAAGCTTCTGTCCATCACTGACCTCCGCAGGCTGAATTTTAGGTTGGCTCCACGGACACATCTTGATGATCACTATCAGTCTGCATGACGAGGCTCTTGCTGCATGAGACCCATTTTGCGCCAAGTGCTAAAATCCACTGCCTATTACTAGCCTTAAATACCAGTGTAGATGACATTATTCAAACCAATATCGGGGGTCTGTTTGACTCAGAAATCCTCTGGACTCTCACTGCCCAAATCTAGGATAATTTCAGCATCAAAGCACTTGAGAGGCTGTCTGATCTAGTAGTGAGAGCCTGAACCCTGTGTAGACCAGTGGTTCTCAACCTGAGGGTCGTGACCCCAGTGGGGGTCAAACGACCAAAACATAGGGGTCCCCTAAAGCCATTCCGAATCATAACTGTAGCAAAATTACAGTTTTGAAGTAGCCACCAAAATTATTTTTTGGTTTGGGGGTGACCGCAACATGAGGAACTATATTGTGGGGTCATGGCATTAGAAAGGTTGAGAACCACTGGTGTAGACCGTTCTCTAAAATACCAAAAACAAACAAACAAAAATCTTACCCTGTATGTTTCTTTTTTTTTTTTTTTTTTTCTCCTTTGATCTACTTCTCACTCAGTGACCTGAACTGAGACCTGTAAAATCCCAATGGCAAGACACATGAATGAAAGTGGGTCTGTGTTCCTTCATACTGGACTGGGGAGGAACCCAAAGAGGTGCCAACCATGAGGTCAAATCCACAGAATTTTTAACTAAGTTTAAAAATAAATCTTTTTTTTTAGTACACACACACACACACACACACACCCAAAGCCATTTAAATAATGATAGTAACACATGAAGAAACTGCGTATGTGTGAGTTCATAAGTGCCATGGATTTGTCATCCTACGGAAGTACCGTGAGGCACCAACTAATGCATACGGAGGGATTATGGGGACAGGAAATCATCACACACCACCCACCACAGCAACAGCTGATGCAGGCAGGAATCTCCATGGATATAAATGTTACTGGGTAGACTATTGCTCATCCAAGATTAAGATATTGCTATGGTCTTAAGAAAAAAATTCACCACAAAGAACATTATCCATCAGACAGGGAAAAATGGTGGCCTCACAGTGGAAAAACTCAGCAGCCAGCCATCGGGACCAAGGCTGACCCCACTGCCCTGCGCAAAGCACCAACAACAGCACATCCACTTTGCAGGGCCAGGAAGGAGGTGTGGCCTGATGCTAGAAAGGAGGAGAGCCCCCACCGGAGAGACCTCCTCCAGAGCAGAAGGGCACTGCTGCAAACCTGTTAAAGCTATGACCGAAAGGAGACAGAGCTGTTTCAGACCAAAGGGGACTAATGAGATGTGATAAGCGCACGTGTTTACAGCACATGTGCATAAAGATGCACACACATGTGGCCAGAGAGGCAGCAGATGTGATAAAGCTCTAGCCACTGGGGAAATCTGAGGCTGGGTAAGGGAGCTGTGATTTCCTTACAGATTTTCTATAAGCCTGAAATTATTATAAATACATTTTAATCTCTCCCTCTCTTCCTGCCCCTGTGCTTGATGTGTTCAGGACACATGAAGGCAGTAGGTCAGTTCCCAGGGGACACGGCCCAAATAAGTGCCTACCTGGTAAGCACAAGGTCCTGAGTTCAATCCCAGGTATCACACCCCAACACCAAAATAAAAACCAAACCAATAAAAAAAAAAGAACGGATGTCTTTGCTCCCTATCATTCTTGAGGAATTTTACTTTTGATTTAGTGTCTTTTGAAAGCTGTTTCAAATCTTTTGAAAATCTTATAGCTCCTTAATCTTGCTGTGCATCGACCTCCCTTAGAGAAAGGTTTAGAAGCCCCTGTACATGGTGTTGAAAGCCCTTCACGATGTAGCCCAAGTCACCACTTCCCAGGTTCCTCCCTATCCCAAACTTCAACCCACCAAGCATGTTTCATACCTGTCAGCCTTCGCGCACTCTGCAGTCCCTTCCCAATGGCAAAGTCAGGTGTGCTGTCCTAAGCAGCCCAAGCCAAGTGTCCCCTCCAGGTGGAGCCTCACTTAACCTCAGCTGCTCTGTTCCGGGAGGAACTGGTCACCCTCCCACCCCTCTCCTGAAACCCCTGGTCCCTATGTTCGGGCTGTGTTAGGGTTAGTGGGCACATGCTCATTTTCCTCACTGGACAGGAACTATTCTGGGGAAGCAGGACTCAAGTGGTGTTTATTTTTGTATCCCTCAAAGTCTTGAGTAATGCTTAGCACATGGCATGCTTTATATTTGCTAGAATTAAAAATCCTAACATTAGAGTTAAAATGAGAATCTGAGTTGCTCACTTGAATTAATGTTGCAGGTACATTATGGATACAGAGCCTGAGAGGCCAGGGGCTGCTGGCTTTGGGGTTTCTCTCATCACACGGTGCTTTACCCCTATCACACATCCACACGAGTGCACCTCTTGACATTTCTCGCAAATGGGAGAAAAAGAATAAAATTGTTTATCCTCCACAACTGCCTGGTGAACCCCGCAGACCAGCAGAAATCTACCATTGTCAAAGACAAACTAGCTACAGCAAAGACAAGATGTGGTATTTGGCAAAATTGATACGAGGGATGTCTGTTGACCAGGCTTTGGCTCAGTTGGAATTCAGTGATAAGAAAGGGGTGAGCATAACTAAAGACGTTCTCTTAGAAGCCCAAGATATGGCAGTGAAAGACCATAATGTGGAGTACAGGTCCAATTTATAAGTAGCTAAGTCCAAGTCGGGGTGAGGCCAGTGCCTGAGAGGCATCTGCTACCACGGCAGAGGTCGTTTGGGATCGTGGAGAAGGCTTATTGCCATGATTGGGTGAAACTGGTGGAAGGCCCCCTGCCTGCCCCGGAGCCTCCAAAGACAGCTGCGGAGCATGGGAAGGAGTACCTGCAGCAGCGCGCAGCCGGGCCATCACACGCCCAGCGTGTATGCTCTGCCCTTTATTTTTAAAAATAAAAAAGATTTAATACAAAAAAAAAAAATCCGAACATTTAGACACATACAAGAATCACAAACACCTCTAACCCTGGCTTTGTAGGAAAAGGGAACAGAGTATAAGGGAAGGAGAGTTCTGGGCCACCGGTGAGATGTGAGGGCAGAACACCTCACCAGAACAAAGGGGTGGGCCAGGAAAGTACAGGGGAGGAAGCGGCTATAATCAGGTGTTCTGGTGCCAGCCTGCCTGTGCCACTTTCTAGCTATTAGCAAGTTAGACGAGGTGCCAATGGTACAATTGGGGAGATCGCAGCACCGGTGTCCCTGTGCTGCCGTTGGGCGCTCAGGGCGATGCCTGGGGTCCATGCTACTATTACTGCACCACTCTGTTGTTTTGGTGGGGTGCACTACCCTGGCTTCCCACCAGTGACCAAGAACTCTCTATGTTCTGTCCCGCTGCCCTATAAAGCCAGACTCGAGGTATTTGGGGATCCTTGTATGGAAACCACATGAGCCTACTGAGATCTGGCAGGCTGCGCTGGCTTCTGCTTCCCAAGTGGAGAAGAGGGATGCCGGCGGCGAGGTGTGTGTGGAGTCTGGGTGTGAGTGGCACTTCGCAGTCCTGCTCCGACATCAATTATGCACAGGAAGGAAGCAGAATGAAACAAAAGTGGACAAACATGCCCACTCGACTCTTAAAGGCATAGCTGGGCGAGTGAAACTATTTCCTGCTGGCAGGGAAAGGACAATGGTGTGCGCCCTGGCTGAGCACGGGCTCATGAGGCACCGGGAGGTGGGAGGCAGCGCCTTAGAGCAACTGCCTCTTCAGAGGGCAGGAACAAGCCACGCGCGTGGTATAGGTCTTAGGCAGAAATGGCCTGTGGGATCTGGACCCCCATAATGCGGTAATAGATTTGTACATATAAAACCAGCTGGGTAGGCATCTCGCTTTCCAAAGCTGCTTCTGGGCCGAGTCTGCTGACTACACGGACACAGAGCTATGTAATGCAGCAGGCAGCAGAAGTTGGGCACAGCCATGCAGGCCTGAAGAGCCGAGCAGAGGCAGAGCCCAGAGCCTCGTTCTCCTCCAGTCCCTCTCAGCAGCACCTGGAGCGCCAAGATTGCACCCCCAACCCCCTTGCTGCCGATCCCTTTTACTCTGGACATGGCTTCAAAGGCCAGGGGTCAAGCTCTAGGTGAGAGGAAGGAAAAGCAGAAAGATCACTGCTCTTGGGACAGAATGGCCTGAATGTCACCGAGAGGCACCGTGGATTAGGGAGGCACGTGACAGAAGGAGGAACCTGATGGTTTGCAGCGCGGTGTCTCCAGCCTGCAGTGCCCACACACGCTTCGGAAGCTCTTCACACTAAACCTGCCAGGAAAGCGCCAAGCATCTAGGGGCACCTCGGGACTTGCTGCCACCAGCCCTGGCCACGTCACTCTCTAATGCCAGCTGCCTAATACAAGAATTACAGCTGAAAGCCAGGTGTGGTGGTGCATGCCTGTAATTCCAGCACTTGGGAGGCTGAGACAGGAGGATCAGTGTGAGTTCAAGACCAGCCTGGGCTATAACAGTGAGATCAAGGCCGGCCTAAACTGCATAGCGCGACCCTGTCTCAAAAAGACAAAAAAAAAAAAAAAAGAATTACAGCTGAAATGCAGCCCAGCTCAACTCTGTGGAAGAGCACTAGATTAGTAACTAACTGCTACTTTTATTTGACAAAAAAATTACATGTTGTTCTCAGGGTCAATAAGAAATATGCCCATCCAACAGTCATTCTGTGAAAAACAGATGGGGTACAGGGAATGGGGTGGAAAGCTATAGTACTTATGTGAATTTCAGCCCTTGTTTTCTTTTGCAGTCTTTATAAAAAAAATGGAACCAGCTCTCAATGTACGCTAATGACTCCCTACTAGAAAAAGTTGAAAACAGATGACCTAAGATGGATTGAACAAAAAAAGGAAATTCTGCCAGTCAAGTAAACCATACACTCAGACCTTAAACTTTAAAACTTCTCACTCCTGTAACAATGGCATCTTTATGTTAAAGCTGAAATTTTTTGCTGAATCAAAAGCCAAGTACTGAATTATCCTTTCCAGTTTGTAATAAAAATAAATATTTTTTTTCCGCCGCAACGCACAGAGCTCTGCTTTGTATTTCACCAGCCCCCACCCAAGCGTCCCACCACCCGCACTCCTGCTTTTTTGGGCTCTCTTACTTACCCACCCAGGAACAAAATAACTGTGATTTGCAGCAGGCAGGAAGTCCAGTCCGAGCACACTTCCCTCGGCATTAAAGGGACTGTACACACCGGCAGGCACAGAGCCCGGACACCGGGGCCGAGAACTTATTTAGACCCATCTGGAATTTCCTGGCCAGCGAACAGCCACCTGGCCATGGGGTTGAACACCAGAGGACACTTGGCGTCAGTGAGACAGCAAAAAGGATCCATGAACAACACTGCTAGCAAGGATCCTAAGGACAGCGGTAAGCAACTGAGTCGGAGACACAGCTTTCCCTTCTACTTTTCCAAACTGTCCTCTTGGGACACACGGAACACTGACCTACAACTGTAGCTGGAAACCTGGCAATTCGAGAAAGGCTTTGAAGAGAGAGGCAGCAAATATCTCTTCATTCTTCCCGCCAGCTTCACGCCTTCTCCCTCTACCCTTGCCGGGCACAGAAAGGCTCCAGCACAGCAGCTGGTGCCGAAGGACACGCTTCTGCCTCCTGCTGAGCCCTGGCTGGGCTGGAGGTGAGCAGGTTTGCTTGGGGCTTGATTCTTATTTGACGTAACCCGTAATCTGAAGGCTAAACATGCTCACGGTGTGGCTGTAAACCAGACTCCCCTCTGCTCCCCCGCCCCATGATTTTGCCCAGTGAGATCATGTGACTTCCGAAACCACAGACTTCATTGCCAAACAAGGCCATTCTGCTTTTTGATGATAACATCATTGAGCAACCCTCTGTTTCTAAAAGTTAATAAGCATGGTATGGCCCCTTAAATGGTTTAAATTTGTCACTGCAAAAAAAAAAAAAAAAAAAAAAAAAA